>SJJU01003557.1:0-17207 GCA_012932125.1 Conopomorpha cramerella
AGAATTACTTGTATATATATATGTATATATATATATACAAGAATTGCCCTAGCTAGGTTTAATTTTTAGAAAACATCTTTCCAACCGTGTTTTCGGGCATGAAAAATTGCTCAAATTGTTAATACGACTTTTACTGACATCTATTGCCGAGTAGTAATACTATGCTATACGTAGGATGGTGCGGGGGACATTTTGGTTTTGAAGTAACTAGAGATGGGGTTATGAAAAAATCGAAGGAAAATAATCGATTTTATAATAAGCGAGCGAAGCTCGCTCTTCCAGGTACTAGTTCCTTAAGTAATAGAGGTTTTCACTATAACTCGTTCAGGAAACAAGCGTAGACTCGGAGTAAGTAAATGTATATTCAGGGGCACAAATAAAATGCACCGCACGCCGCAGCTACAACAATCCCATAAAAGAAGAGAACTGTGCAGTCAAGGAAAACGATATCAAGACGAATAGCATGGAACGTGTTGTGATTGTAATGTAGGTGCGTAAGTAAGTATGACTGATGAGAGGCGGTAAGATAATCAAACAGGATTTGTACAGCGTGTTGGCGACATTTTAAAATCTCCACCTTCAAAATGACACCTAACAAAACATATGTACAGATCGTTTAAAGCAATGTTATAGTAGGAAGCAGCGGCTATATAAAATACTAGCTGTACCGCGCGGTGTTACTCGCATTTTTTCGTTCGTGGGAATTTGTTATATAGCCTAAAGCCTTCCTCGATAAATGATCTATTCAACACAAAAATATTTTTTCAATTCGAACCAGTATTTCCTGAGATTAGCGCGTCAAACAAACAAACTCTTCAGCTTTATTAATATTAATATATATTAATATATTCTGACAAAATGTTAAAGTGTGTGTCAAAGTGTAAAAGTGAATAAAATAACAGTGCATGGTCTCTAATATAAAACAAAGTCTGTCTCCTCCTATGTATGCTTAGATCTTTAAAACTACGAAATAGATTTTTGTGTCGTTTTAATAGATAGAGTGATTCTTCAGGAAGTTTTATATGTATAATACATAGATATAATAAGAGAGGCACACTGTTAATAATGAACCCAAAAAACAAAAACAATAAGAGCAACGTTTGCCGGGTCAGCTATTGAGCACAAAATATAGTTTTTCATAATGCAGGTCCAATATGATATGATATGATGACATAAAATGTTATACTTAGGTGTTAGTGTTAGCCCAAACCACGAATAATTGGATCCGCCACGGCGTGTTGAAGTACCTTACGTATGTACGTACGTACGAGTGTGTCGTACCTAGAAATGTTATCCGCAAAAGATCCTGATCCCGTAGTAAATTCGGGATAAAGATTAAAATTCAAATAGTTAGCGGAATATGGGTACAAATATGATGTTAAGGTACATTTGTTTATTATATATTATCCACGTGTCTTATTCAGTGAGTACTTTTTACCTGAAGGCATACAAAATATAGTTATTTTTCTATCCTTTGTATATAGGGTAGCAACAGGTGGCTTAAAATCGGACGTAGTGGAGGGAACAGAGAAAGGTCTTCGCCCAGCAGAAACAAGTTATTTAAAAAGTTATTTTATTCTTGCTCATGAAAGATAATACGAAGAATAAAATCTAATTGCCCTCAACTGTACCTGTACTTGGATCATCTCTTTCCACAAAGAACATAGCTAAGACGCCGTTAGAAAGGAAATTGAACAATGAGTGTGCATACCTTGTGGTGTTCAGTATTTCTTTCAATCCTTTCATCTTTGTACAGTGAGCTTATTCTTTAGTGAACTCACCTACGTTCTTATCCGATGTTGTTCGATGTATTGAATCAGTACGTTATCGACTATTTATTCAGAGCGTACTTGCACCGAGTTGATCGGAACACATCATCTCTCTCTTTATCTTCCCACATCGGTACAAGCGAGAGAGCTATACATATACTTTGCGAGCACTTTGTGAAAGTGGCCACGAAAATTATACTACATAAGTACATACGTAAGTAAAATGTATCTTTCCTTCTTATCGCCGTTGTAAGATCAACGCATCTTTTTGTATGCAAGATTTCCTTTCTGTGTTCTTTAGCAAGTGTACCTTACACAAGTTTTGAAAGAGACGTCCACTGATACGCGAAAAGCAGTTCAATAGCGTCTCGTGATTGAAGTACGGTAAGCCAAGTAAGTGTTGACAGCTGCTACTGATGCTGTGAGTGTTGCAGCTGTTATCAGTAATTTTGATGACAGCAGCTGCCAATGCCTCGGGGCATCGATGTCCCCATACCAAATCAATCAGCTGATTGTACTTTTTGAGAACTCAATACCTACTCATCTTTTATTATTATACAAGTACAAGTTTAATAATAAAATATATGTAGGTAGGTAGTAAACCGCTTGAGGCGATTTCGTGTAATCAATAAGTTGTAGGTACAACATTGAAATTGTGTACTTTATGAAACGCTGTTATTGCTTTTTAACGAAATAATGGAAAAAATGTTATTATTCCAGGATCGTGGGAAACGGGGAGCCGGTGATTCTGCAGGCGGGAAATACCTACCATATTTTAAAATGTATGCCAATTTTTATCGACGAAAAACGAAGGTTTTCAAATTGACGCGTTTGTTTTTTTTGTTTTTTGTATGACCAAGCATCACTTCTTACAGAGTAGCCCGACTTTGATAAACGTGTATTATTATTCGAAAGGCCTCAAAGGTGGTCCCATATTTCGGAAAAAAATCGGTGGTTTCACTTTTTTGTTAATCTTAAAATGTAATAAATCTTAATACTCAAGTTAGGAAATTAAGAGTAAAGTGTCCTGGCAGGTGCCTACTTATGTGTTATGAAATATTTATGTGACATAACAAAATTGATATCAGTAATTTAAGGTTTAATTTTTTTTCGAGTTCTATAAATTTGTCTATTTTCTTCAAGTTTTACTCTTGGATCCCATTGTCGTGCTTATAATAAAAATGGAAGCCATTTTGGACCTAATTGTTGGTCCGATGTCTTGAACGCAAGAATTGCTCTATCTATATTAATAATATCCTCAAGGGTTAATGGTAGATTCGATACATCGAAACCTTGTCTGAATTAAAAAACGTAATAAAATAAAGACGAGAACCGATAAATCGAAATAAATACTGAGTACTTCGCCATATTGGCAATTTTAACGAAACGTCACTGACACCATTTCGCGAGAACAGCCGACTTATATAATATATTTATCATATTATACTCGTAGTCTAGTATTGTATATAATAAACTGCTACTTATATCGTGTTAGAAAGTGGTGAAACTGAAAAGAGGTAGAATATATCTTACTAAAAGTGATACACGTGCACGTCACGCTATATGCTTGGTTTTTGTACCATTTTTTTCTTTACAATATCATCCCTATAGGTAGTTGGTACAACTTAGGGGCGACGAAGCGACTCTGAAAGGTTTCAACACAGGTTATTTTTTTGTATTTATATTGTTTACTCTTTGTATTTAAATTAGCTTTATGCAGTTTTGAAACATATGTCGTATTATGTCTTGAACGGCGCAAAAAATATGTTTTTACAACACGATATAAAAGAGGACTGTGTGGCCTAGTTGTCGAGTTTGTGGACTCGCAATAGAGGAGGAAGATGTGGGTTTCACTACCTACTCGTACTGTAATTTGTGGTGTAAAAAGCATTTTTTTTCTCTTTTTTTACGATATTACCATTCACAACGCTCTTATCAATAACATCATAATATCAGTCAATAACAACATTGTGATGAACCGCATACTATGTACACACATCAAAAGTGTCTAGGGATCAAGTACATTTTAGAAAATTACAATCAAGAATATATTTTACAAAAACTGAATTCATTCATCATTTATTCAAAATGTGGTGTTGATTTAAATAAATTAGATTTTTTAGAGCTAAAAATGTTCTGGATCGATAGACACTTTTAATGTGTGTATAAGCTGTGTGAAGTCTAAAACGTCGACACAAGCTTCTGATTATGCTTCGAATATGAATATCAGTTAATTTGTTAAGCATTAAAGCGAAGTCTACTGAATGGATTTTGGCGATACGTGGTCAGGAGATAAATATATTATACTGTACTTTGATAGGCTCTAAATGATCCGGAAATTCCGAGAGGAACACAATCCATAGTTCCGTTTACTTCATCTGGACACAACTTGGTCTTAGAGAGTACTTACGTAGAAAAGTCGAATCGGTAACATGGTAACTTCGAGGTAAATAAATAGAGAACATTAAACTTTACATAAATAATATGAACGCCGTGCGCAATCCATACTTTATGTATATTTTGTACTGAAAACGATGTAGCGGATGTGAAAGAGAGAATATACAAATTTCCGGTATTACTTCGAGAACCAGCTTTGTCTGTACTCTTTCGTTTACTGTTTACCTGTTGGTAAATCGAATAGATTGTCAAAGGAGTTTGTTAAAGTTTTAAGTAAGGAACTCAAAGTTCTCCGACATATCGTCTATTATTTACTAGCTGACTATGACAGTGCAAACATAGTTCTCTTGTATTCTGCAGGTACCTGCGGGGTTCAATCCCGCCTCCGGAAGATTGCTTCGTGATGAGCTCAGGCATATTTTGATGTGTGCGTCCATATAACTTTTCTATGTATGCATTTAAAAATATTTAATTATGTATAAGTAAGTATATCTGAGTCTGGCACCCATAGTATCCCAGTTTGGGGTGTTTGAAATATCCGGGATATTTATTTAATGGGGGTGGGGAAACGGGCCAAAAGATATTTTACAGCGTTGGTTCCAATTATGTTTCGGAGGATGAGGTAGCACTTCGCACTTGTGGCACACTCACGCACACTCGTTATTTTTAATTTGTTTAAGTTAAGAGCATTATTTATTTTTTAGAGTCCGTAAAGTTTTACAGAAAAATGTTTCTTTCTTTTTTCTTAATTTGCGAGTGCGCGGTGCGATATCAGAAGAAATGAGGATAGGTTGCGAGAGAAAAAGAGTGGAAGTTTGTGCAGAGTGTATTGGAAAAACGTATATGTCCATTTATTTATTGCCCACAATGTCGAACGTTCTTTCAATTGATTGTTTAAAAGATTTTTTTTTCTGCCCTTCACCACCCGAGCCCTGCCTGCCTCTCGGCGTACGTACTCTGGAGACGTGCGCGTCTACATGCTTTTGCCGCTCCAGTTTTCTTGACTCCATACAAATTATCTTTGTCGATCCCTGTTTTGTTGCCAACTCTCCCCCTTCTGGGGCAAGACGACCACATTACGGCGACTTCGCGTCGGGTCCCCGTCGCGTTGTTTGTGAGATATAAAAAAGTTTGGGAGAATTATACGATGAGGTCGTACGGAACTCTTCGAGTCCAGTTCAACAATGCCTTCAGGGCGCTGAGCTGCAGCCGCCTCGGGATTTCGCGGAGGCCCAGGTCAACTGCTTCTTCACGATGATGCGCAAGGGCGCTGAGTCTCTGGTGCGCCGTGCATTTACTTGATATGGTGGCGGCTCGACTCCGTATAACGTCATAATAATTGCTGTCAGATTCAAGTCAACCGCAATGTTATGTTATATTATTTTATTTCGTTTTTAATTCATGTTTACCTAATTTCATCATCACCATCATCATCAGCCCATACTTGTCCACTGCTGGACATAGGCTTCTCCAAATGCACGCCACTATGATCTGTTTTCGGCTTCTCGCATCCATCTTCTGATCTAATTTAAGTTATTTATTCAAATGTACCTACATTAACTAATATAGTGTTTATGTCTTGTTTATATTTTGTATCTACTAATCATCTGGACTTCTGTTGTCTGAGAAATAAAAGATAAATAAATAAAATAAATACACTTCACGCCTTTTAATCACAAAGTGGGGTAGGCAGAGGCACTTGCTAAAGCAAATGCCCACTGTTCACCAAGCGTATTTAACACAAAGTGACAAAAAAAATATATTATTATATTATAGGTATTATTACTATAAAACAATCCAATTGGTGGTGGTCAAACGCTTGTTCATAGTGATTAAAAAAAAATTGTCATAGAAAAAACTTTGTTCGTTTTTCACGAGATCACGTTGTTATCTATTTAATTATTACACTTTTTACTGTACCTTGCTCCTGCAGTAAAATTGAGACCCTTCAGACGTCTTTTTACAAAAGTAAATAATCCAAAGCCGTCAGCCCCATACATTTTCAACTAGTCAGCTTTGTTAGGCATCGCGATCAAACTGCCCGAAACGTCAAAGTTGCATCGTATAGTTATAAAGTAGGTGTTGCCCAGTTTGTTCGCTTTATATGTAAACTGCAAGTTTCCCAACAGTTGGTAATTGCCTATGCTAACGAGAGATGAATCAAGCTGCTGCAAAATGCACATTTCAACTGTACAAACACAATAAATTTAAGAAGTTAAAGTGATTTATACACGTTACAACTAAAATCTAAACTAAGTTGCGGTAGAGCACAGGTTACGCTAAGTTTCAGAATGGGAATAAATTACGGATGGCTTTAGCATACATAAATATGTTACATTGGTTGCCTACGCGCTTATCTCCCAAAGGGGTAGGCAGAGAGTTCAGGTCTCCACGGTCGGACGTAACGGCTGGGCCGTAGCTACCAATACATATTATCATACACCTACCGGCTATCCTAAAATGTATGTAACTATGTGAGAGGACTGACAACGTTCGACTTCGAACAATTTTAAAGAAAAAATCCTCGGCGTGACATTGAGAGACAGGATAAGGAATAGTGTGTTAAGAGAAAGTTGCAGTTCGAAAGAAGATAATATAGTGACCAAGATTGAAAAGGGAATGCTTCGTGGATGAAAGTCGATTGACGAAAGAGATTTGTATGAATGATGTAATGGTCCGGGTGAGTAGGTCATCGACCAGATTGGTGTCCTGGCGGAAGGTGAACAAGTGTGCTCCATCGTAGACTACATCGCTGCTTAACATCAGGCAGGATGGTGGTCAAACGCTTGTTCATAGTGATAAAAAAGGTGAAGTGAAAAGTACTCGAAACCGGAGGTCATGTATGAAAAGTTGTATGAATATAGATGAAGCGAAATGGGTATGTCAGGACCGTGACAAATGGAAAACTGCAGTCTCTGCCTATACCTCTGGGAGACAGGTGTGAAGTGTATGTATGTATGTAAAAAAGAACCGACTCAAACCGATCACATTGTCCGAACATAACCAAGATAAAATGGGACCAAACGGGAGGCATCAGTTTTAAAAAAACATAATCATCCATATCGGTTCACCCAGTCAAAAGTTTTCAGGTAACGAACATAAAAAAATACCGATGAATTGAGAACTTCTTCATTTTTGATATCTGTTTTTTGGTATCTATAAATACACACATCAAAAGTGTCTAGGTATCAAGAACATCTTTAGCTCTAAAAAAATCTAATTTATTTAAATCAAATCTAATCTTCTGGAATGGTCTCCTACACTTCTTCATAGAACAATAGTAAAATCGAAGTAAGATATTTGAAGCGGGTTGCTCAAAGAGTATATCTGATCCAAGACGTAATCTACTCTCTCTCTCTCTCTGTACTCTCGCCCTGCAAGTTAATTGAAAAAATACATTTCACGCTTTCTTATCCTATATACAGGTTATTCGGCAGAGGAACCTGTTAAGCAATTGTTTCTTCTTTGTTAAAAAAACACACATCTGCATAAAATAAATACTTGTAGGAATTAATATTTTGTGGAGGATAGTGTCAGTTGGATATCTGTGATCTTTCCCTCGGACGTGACGTATGTATGTGTGTATGTAGTGTTTTGTTTGTCTATGTCACTGCAGACTTGCCAACACGAAATGAATAAAGTTGCCCAGACATATTTGTACTGTAAATACGTGTAATATCCGACATGGCAAATGAGTTATTGCAGGATTTTCATAATATTATTCTGCCTACCGCTAGTCCTCATATTATTATCTACATACTCTGTCGGTAGTAAAGTATGTATACGTATTTTTGTATGTATCATTATGATGTATCTATATTTTTATTTGTTGTCTACACTAATATTATAAAGAGGAAACTTTGTTTGTTTGTTTGTAATTAATAGGTTTAAAAACTACTGAATCGTTTTTAAAAATCTTTCACCATTCGAAAGCTACGTTATCCACAAGTAACATGGGCTATATTTTACTGCGAAAGCACCACGGGAACAAAAAAAAGCGCGAGTAACACTGCGCGGTACAGCTAGTATTAATTTAAATTAAGTTAGATTTGTACCAACTATTTCCTGTAAAAATATTTTCTTTGTTATGTATTGTACTTTTTAATAATACGGTCCCGCACTTATGTTCTCCCATGTTGTGAAGTCGGCTGGTAGAGAAAACTTTAGTATTAAGTCCACCCATTGTACATTTAGTGCAATAAAGGGGTAGGTAAATCTAAATATATTAAAGGAAAAGCTGACTGAATGACTCAATGACTGACTGACTGACATATCAACGCACAGCCCAAACGGCGAAACGTAGGCACTTGAAATTTGGCACGGACGTAGCTTAGGTAACGTAGGGGCGCACTCAGAAAGGAATTCCCGAAATTCCCACAGGAACGGGAATAAACGAGAAAATCCTTTAGTATGAAAAATCTAAACCACTCAAGTTAGACGCTTGAAATTTGGGATGCAGGTACTACTAAACTACGCGAATGAAATCGCGGGGCGTCGACTAGTACTATACAAAACTGAAAGTTCTTACTGATTCATTCATCACTGACTCATCAACGCCCAACCGAAACCCTTGACCCTAGAAAGCTGTAATTTTACACAGGGGTTTCGTGAGATAAATTATTTTTCAAAATGCATCCCCTAGGGGGGTAAACAGGGGGTAGAAGTTTATATGCGAAAAACGTTAGCTTTGGAGTTATGGATATAAAAAGAAACCAGTCCATTCATCTGGTGTCAATGCCCGAAACGAATCGATCTCTCGGTTTTTTTTCGTTTAAACTCGAACAGCTGATTGTGTTTTTTTGTATGAGGATGTCGAATTTATTTTTCCTTCCGGGGCATTGACACCATTAGAATTGTAATAAGTAGGATCTACAAAAACAGTAAAATTCGTTTTAAAAGGTTATTTCCGGATTATTCTATATGATAATTATTATTTCAGGACTAACGGTAAGCTCAAGAATATTCTGATAATCATGCGTTTGTCATGCCTTGTACCTAAACCCAACCATAGGTGTCTTGGTTTCAGGTATGGAGTGATCTTGTGATAAAGGCGGGATACCACTTTCACTAAATAATTATATATAAAACAAAGTCGAAACCCGCTGTCTGTCGCTATCAATATTTAGATATTTAAAACTACGCTACGGATTTACATGCGGTTTTCTTTACTAGATAGACTGATTCTTGAGGACGGCATATAAGTACCTACAATAGTAGAGAAACACTGTTAATAATTATGTATATTGGAAAAACAACGTTTGCCGGGTTCTCTAGAATGTAGTATAAAACAAAGTCGTTTCCCGCTGTCTGTCCCTATGTTTGTAACTTTAAAACTACTGAACGGATTTTGATGCGATTTATATATGTAATACATGCACAATTTAGCCATTAAACGCTCGCACTTGCGCAAATTCGGGACAGACCGCTAGTTTAATTATACAAAACATAAAGCTACTTGAATTGTGAAATTCATCTTTTGTTTACAAGTTCATGGTTTACCGGAAATAAACCCGTTCGTGATTATACGCCATTCAATGTTTGCCCCTTGTGTTGGTTTCACCGAATCAAGACTCCGGCCTCTAATACCATATGAAATCGAGAAGCATGGCATACCGTGAATACGAAGTTACAAGGTACATTACCTACATTTGCATGCGCCAGACGACCGCAAACATTTCATAAATGAAACAAGCCCAATGCTTTAAGCTATCAAAAGTCATAGAATAGCACAACAAAATTATCCCATGACGATTTAAAATTAAATTGCGAAGAAATGTATGCAGAGTTATTTCTAAAAAGAATCCAGAGTTACTAATAACCCGATTTAGAAGAGAAAATATTAGTTCCGTGAAATGACATCGGGTTGTGCGCCTGAACGAAGTCGCGGGCACAGGTAGTTTTCAAAATACTAGCTGTACCGCGCGCTGTTACTCGCATTTTTCCCCCGATCCCACGGGAATTTCGGGATAAAAAGTAGCCTATGTCAACCGGGGATAATGTAAGCTACATCATATAGGCTAACGGCAAAGGATTTTTAAAAATCGATCCAGTAGTTTCGGATTCAAACATACAAACAATCAAATCTTTCCTGTTTTTAATACTAGTACATATTTATCCGATATCGGCGAACATAATATCGGTAGAGTAAACGGATTACAGATGTACGTATGTACCTTACGTATGCCTAGAAGCAAAAATATCCTGTCGGGGGAGGTAAACCTGCTTTCACAACACAGATTTACAGACAAGATCCGATTTATGGTTCGCGATTCGCCCGCAGATGTAAAGCAAAATACATACATACTTACAACATGCAAATCGCCAGTAGGAGGGACCGTGTTTATTTTAAACCTTCGGATTCTGGGCTGCTGGGTAAGCGACAGCGTGTGGGATGATTTTCACTATTTCAATTATACCCTTGCAATCGTGTCAGTAACTATTAATAGGTACTTAAATTATCGGCTAGGGCCACCCTTGGATGTAGTGGCTCAGGCTGTTCCGGGGACCTTGGTAATGGCGCGAGAGCGGTCTCCGTGGGATTATAGTGGGTGCGAGTCCCACATTATCCCGCCGCTGTCCTCGCTAGTGATGGGGTATCCATAATGGATTTCCAAAAAGGTATTAAATTGCGATTACTGCGTCATTATACATAAGCATCGATTACGTTTACGTCTCAAGAAGTAAACCAAAAAGAAATGTTGTTCAGAGTGTAACTCAGTATGTGATTTGTTTCCTTGCTATTTACTATATGCTATAACTATTTAAAAACGAATGAGAAAAAAAACGAGATACGGATACTTATCTGTTATTTTGATCCATTTGATAGCTACCTATGATTTTTCATATCAAACAACTTACATACTATAAATAATAATTAGGGGACTAAACATAGTTCTAATAAAAATTCTATTGAGAATAAAATGGTTGATCAGATTATTTACAAACCAACTAAATAGTTGATCCCTCGGAAATAAAACAGTTGATCAGTTTCCAGTTGATTGGTTCAGTCGGTCGGAATGGAAAAAAAATATGTGGCCTAAAAATCACTTCACGGTGACGCTCACGGCTCACGCCACTAAGGGATATAATATGTATATGCGTGTGAGTGTAAAAGGACCCCGAGCAATGGTCTAAGAAACTTTGTTGGGCTCGTCGTTATGAACAACTTTTACTATGGTGACAATGTGGGGAAATTAAAAAAATGTCATATCCCGAGGCAAAGATTTGTCTATTTTGTATGGAGATGATTTTTTTTGGTTCGCGTTGCCCCACATTGTCGCCATAGTAAAAGTTGTTCATATTGACGAGTCCAACAACGTTTATAATATCATTTCACGGGGTCCTTTTACACGCAGTATATGTACAACAAAATATATTCGGTAGTCCGGTATGACTAACCTAGCTATCAGCATCAAACACGCAACCGTCAACGTTTACAAAACACTTAATAGTAATTTATCAACTCGTACATGAATTATAATAATGACTAAACAAAAATAAATGTGTCCCGTCACCAGTGCGCGTGGTTCCTACTGTACCTACAGGTCTAAGAAAAAGGCATAGTAATTTCTACAGTAAAAAGCCACTTAAAGCTTTCAGACTTTAAAAAGAAGATAAAAGATTTTTCTTTTACATTGGTTGAATGATAATATCAGGGGCAGCGGGGGAAACCCACTTAGCTTCATAGCGAATTTTAAATAACTAGAGCGAATCCCACTTATTTTTCATCTAGTTATAAATCTGATATTAACCAGAGATTAATTCATAAAATATTCTTGTTCGTACGCAACCTGTGCCTGGCATTTAGGCAAATTGGATAGACCTTTGTTAATTAATTTGGTATGTCTTCTTTACTTAGCTTCCTGTTTACCGCATTTTTAAAGAAACGCGCACAGAGATTTTATTTAATTTTATACCGGGTAGGTATGTTAGCGCGAATTTAAGAAAACATAAGCTCGAAGCTTACCTTTTAGTTTTCACTCGACGTTTCGACACAGTTGCACGTGTGGCGGTCACGATTTTGATTTTGATTAAATTCGTTTATAATGATGTTGAAATACCAGGAGACTATACATGGCTAAGAGGTTTCAGTTACGAAAATTGAAAAAAAACCACATGCATAACTGGCTGGTTACGAAACAGCGATACAAAATCCACATTGGTAACTGGTTATGGAACTTTAGTTACAAACGTGACTGAAGGGGCGCTGATAAACCCGGTTATCACCTTAACTTCCTGTTTACCGAAGAACAAGTACCTAGTCGATAACTTGTACTTTCAATGGTATGATTTGATGTACCGGCTGCAAGCGTGTACCGATAGGTTCCTTCACAGCTTATGTACGATACGGTGACGGAAAACGTCGTGATGAAACCCGCATACTATAAGGTGTGTGAATCTTATTTTACTTTAGATGAAATACGTTTGGTCCCTTCTTGCCTCTCTCGAAAACGCCAACTTCGGATTAAGAGGCGTAAAGTGTTATTTATATTCATAAATAACAATTCATCGCTGTTTAACATCAGGCAGGGTGGTGATCAAACGCTTGTTCATAGTGATAAAAAAAATTAACTAAGTTTTAGTTCCACTAATAACCTTGGGGATATCTGCTCCATTTGTGAGGCGTGAAATGAGAGCACATGTCCCGCTAATACCACCCCTAGGGCTACAAACCTAGTACTAGTGGCACTAAACCTTAATTTAATTCTTTCACTCGCCCCATTCAATGCAGCTCGAACAGCTGTTAACATTTAAAGCTTTCACACAACTAAAAGCAGCTGTTTCACTGCCCACCATCTTTAAGCTTGGATGTGTTACTGTGACAGTAATTAGTACTTAAAACACGGCCCGTATTCTTAAACAATAATCAGTCCTCAAGTGGCGCTTGAGCATTTTGTCTCTTACACTGCTTAGAATGACACAGCCGTCCTTGAGAAATCTCTGCTTGAGGGGAATTTAATAATACGAGCCCAAGTATATTTCATTGTTCTAAGTACTCCCCAAACAATCATCTAACACGCGAAAATAAACGTACATGGGTAGGTATTCCGTGACAATATTCCGCGCGACTACGTACTACAACGGGAGACATGAAGCGAAGTCCTCGCCAGCGACATGACAAGAAGGCGACGTCAGCTACACAAGCCCATAAAGCGATCTCGCCGCGGAATGAGCGAATCATGCGGAGCGGGCCGTGTCGTGACGCAAACTGTCAGGGGGATATTAGCATAACGAGTGCCTAACGACTTCAGGGATGTACCTCCGCGAATAGGGCCCCACACATTACATCCGATAGGTGAATCAAAATCTCCTTCTAAGTACCTATTTCCTGCGAAAATATCAGCCGCAAAAAAAACTCCACGTTTATAGGTAGGTAGGTATATCGATTTGTTTAAATGCTGACCAATCATGATGGTGGTATTGTACAATTTGGATAGAAATCCGCTTCGGAACGGAAAACGATGTGTGGTTGTCATGTTAGAATCCCTATCATGAATTTCCTTTATGTCGTGGATAACTACTTGCGAATGGGGAAATTCGTTCTAAAACAACCCTACGTTTACAAAGGCAATGAGTAGTCAGAAAAAGGCAAGGTAATTCCAATATATTTGCGTTCACATAGTCCAAAGATGACTTACTACTTCAACAGTGCACATACAAAAAAACAACAAAACATTTTCTAACGTCACTTGTCCATAAATTATTGAACTAACAAAACAAAATGTAGAAACGTACGTTTATACCGGTGGCGGTGTAACTAACGATGCGCTCTATATTTCCATAAACAAACGAAAGATGGTTTCTTTCAACAAATATTCATCGACTCGGACCCTTTACATTAAATACTTAAGTATAGGTATCTGTGAAACATCGTCTTGAGTCTAAAACACACTTCCTTCAGAGACCCTGTAGTAACAATATCCGGAAAACCTTTTGTTGGGTGTACTTTACTTCTTTCGTATCAATTTTCTCAGCCGATAGATGACATAACACAAGAAGCCAATACAAAGGACCTCGCGGATCTCGACTAGGGGCGGTGTCATGGTGAGACGGCCGCGTCACGCTTGCCAACGACCCGCCAACGACGACGGCAACGGGAGCCTTCCGACTACGTGTCTCATCTATATCCTTGTGAAATTTTGCCAAACTTCTGTCGATATCCGGTGCCACATTTTCTCAGTACGCACACACTACCGACAGATTAAATTCACACTTTCGATGCATGCTTTGTTATTGGTCCGATATCATCTGATAATATTGCTCTCAGGTGTAAAAGACCCGAGTCGTCGTTGGCTTTTAGCTCATTATATTAGAAAGTCTTTTCAGTAGGAAATAGTTTGCAAAACACTTGAAATAGTAAAAATAAAGTATAACAATTTTGACCTCGTGAAATTATTCGTTATTGATCTAATGACAGTACATACGTTTATTTTGAGTGACATATAATATGTTTTTATTATATTATGATACCTACTTCTTATTGTACAAGGTTTTAACTCTTAGAAGATCGGCAGCATACTTATTGTTAAAATTATTTCATTTTGTAACATTAGGTATGCAAAATACAATAAGTAGCAATCCAGTTATTCGGAAAATATAGTTATTTACAGAGTTAATATTCTTATACTTTTGCCGAGAAACTAGAAAGTTGATAATCTTGCAGAGGAAGCAATTATATTGAGTGACTAGCTGTTTCGGCAAACATTCATTTTGCCAAAGGATGCTCGCTTTTGCTCCTTTTAAACCTTCTACTTCACGTGATTCACGACCAAAATTAGCCAAATCGGTCCAGTCGTTTTCGAGTTTTAGCGAGACTAACGAACATCAATTCATTTTTATATAATCAGATAACTAGGTAAATGTGGCTAAAACTGAGTAGAGACGTTACTATTTATACAAATTAATTAATTGGTCACACCACCCTAAAAAAACGAAACAAAAAAGTACTAATACAATAACTGCTAGCGCAAATAACTATGGCGCACTGAATCGATTTCGGTAATTTAGGGACTTCAAACAAAACTCAAGTAGTAGAGGCCAAACGAATTGAGGTGAATAAAATTACTCGGGAACATAAAAAACGTATAATTAAATTTTGTATAAACAGAATAAAAAAATGGGTAGTAGGCGTGGTGTACTGTTCGTTCAAGGCCTACTCAAACAATCGCGGTAAAACGTCGGAACAATAAAAAGTGTGAAAATTATTCCATGAAAGTCGCAAATATATTTTCAGCACCTAGCCAACACCTAGCCCAGACACCCACATAATTCCTTGCCCACAAGAACGGCGCGACGACTCGCTAGAAAAGTCTTTTAACTATCTCGGCAAAGTATCTCTGTTGCGTGAAACTTATATTTTAATAGTTATTTCATGAGAATGTTAGCATAGGAAAATAGGGTGTTACACATTCTTGGAATCTTTTAAGTAGTTTCGCTACAAAAAGGTTTAGAAAGAAAGTGATTTGAGGCATTCCTCGTCTTTGGGAGATTTGTGCCACAACGCGACATCAAAAAATTGAGTTTATCGAAGGCTCAACATAAATTCTTAATATTTCAAAGTAGAACATCTAAGTACAAATCTTTCCTTCCTTACCATGTTCCTTAGGGATTACCCCTGAGGCGTTACACATTATGATTATACGAACGATTCGGTAGCTCGTGATGACTTGGTGAGGACGGGGGAGATTGCGGCATATCATTTCAAATGTAGCTACGTTCCATTTTTTTAAATCGATCAGTACATGTCAATGTTTTTTAATTTACTTACTTAATACATTAGTTGGTATGCACAAAATGTTGTGGAAAAAGGAGAACCAATTTTACAACCAACAACAACCTATGGATCAATGGTCTGCAATAAAGTATTATTATTATTATTATAAAAAGAAATTGAGCCTTTGTGAAATACAATAATAATAAATTATGATAAAATATGATACCAGCGTGTTACCTTTCGAAAAAATCGCAACCATCGCCTAGCATTCGCCACCGGTAAGAACTCTCACAGGATTTTTGCAACTCTGTATGCACATGCGAACAGACATAATAGACAAATCCGTGCGATAAAAGAGTGTGTTAATCCTTCAGAATGAACCACCATATTATCTACCTTGATACCGTGGCATTACACCTATTATGAGGTTTTGGAAAATAGTCCACCTAAGTAATTAGGAATCTGCCGAATACTCGGGAGAGACAAAGTTCCCAAGTATTTCCTTCTAAACGGAGAATAGCGTTGCTTCGCTCTTACTTGCAAAGCACTTCAAAAGTTCTGCATAACACAACAACACGTGGAATAATCGACATTATAGTCAAAGTAAAGTGTACAAAATTGAATAATATTTAAATGAAAGTCTCCGCAAACATCTCTAAATGGTTTTGGGTTACAGTGAGAATTGAAACGTTTCTTTTCGGCAACCGCCATTCGGTTTGCTTTCAACAGTTCGGCTCACTCAGCTCTTAAAATCCCCTAGTGCCTCAATTTATTTTTTCTCGGCAAAGTTTTTTTATCCTTTGGAATACTTAATTACCTACCGTTTACAAAATAAAACATCTTATAAGCAGAGCTTTGAGAGTGACGGCAGCGGTGAGGCGCGGCGCTGGGTAGAGCTGCCAGCAATGTTTCAAGACGAACCACTCAACTCAGCCACAACCACTATTGCTTCATCCATCCAGCTTGTGTTTTTAATCTTAGGCGCTAATCCACCCTGGCAAGCCTTTGGTTAGCCCGGCTTGGTCGCGCCGCCGCATCTCATTCCTGCAACGAAAACTATTCAAAAGCACACCGAATGCTGCCGGGTTTTACGTTTTGCTGCTTGTTTTAAAGAGATTTTAAGATGGTTTGTTCCACACACAATAGTATACTTAGATCCTTAATAAGCTCTGTGGAACCACTTTGCTAGTTGTGTAGTAAAGAAAAATGCTTTACCGAAAAATAACAAAAACATTTATTGAATAACAAGGACTAGACTAGCGATAGACATGATTATCCCTAATGTTGCTGACGATTTCAGGCTCCCACCTATCACCGTTTGTGAGCAA
>SJJU01003558.1:0-13617 GCA_012932125.1 Conopomorpha cramerella
AGAGAGTGGGCCTTTCTCGAAAGGGTAGTTTATGGTTGCCGGCTCCTTGAAGATGTGGCCCAACGTCACAGCGAAACCTGTTTAGGAAAATATTTAATTATAATATAATGGGATGACACATTCTCGTAAATTGAATACTCGCACAGCGAATCCCTTTAACATAATTAGATAGTCATTGTGTAACAGGAATTGCTTATTAACGAAGTACCTATTGTACAATAGGTACATGCATAATACATACGTTTTAATAGGATTATTTTGACCTGCGCTTTGATGTGACCAAATTAAATGATGTACATTGATTTTGATGAAAGCACTGTGTCTCGTTTTAGGGAACAATTCATTTAAATCAAGAAGTGTCGAGTTTCCCTATAAATCTGTCATTAATACATAGGAGAAAGGTCACACATTCCTGTGATAATAATGAAATGCTACGCTTTTTCTACGTCTGACAGCAGACTAAACAAGTAAGAAACAATGAGGAAGTCACCTCTTATCAGCTCAGTCCAGAAAATCGTCTGCGCTGCCCTGTCCACGAAGTCCTTGGTGGTTGTGGTCGGTGGTTTATCATTGACGTGTATGAAGTGAACATTCTCTAAGGTTCTGGGACAACAGTAGAACGGTGGCAGCACGGGGATCCTCGGCGGCGGCGCACACGGGGGGTATGGTGGGCACGGTGGACATGGTGGACTTGAAGGGCATTCAGGCACACATGGGTTTTCTGTGGAACTGCCCTTGCGAAAATATAATAATTGATGGAGAGGACGGGAACGCTGGATAGTAGTACGGATAGACAACATTATTTATGTTCGATGTCGTGTTTTTTATTTGTCACAAGATTGTCAATGTCAAACGTTTTTTTTTGTACTTAGTTTGGTTTTATTATTTAAGCCCATAATTATTGATTTTCTTATTTTATTTAGTTCGGAAGTTGGGAAGATATAATGTAAAACGGTTACAACCAACGTATTTTATGTACTATGTACAATACCTATTCCATCCGTACATAACCACTTCCGTTTATTTCCAGCAGTCGTTATAAATGAGTTCTTTAAAACTAAGAAAAATATAAATAGACGACAGAATGCAGTAAATATTTTTGTCTTATTAGCTGTACTGCGTGGTGTTACCCACATTTCACATTTGATTTGGGGATAAAAAAATAACCTCTGTCACCCAGGGATAGTGTAGCTTCGTCGAGTAGTATCGGAGCTTATTCAATGAAAACAGAGACAATAAAATTTTCCTTGTTTCTAATTTAGTAATATAATCCACCCTTAGTTTCACGCCAATACTACTTAACCGATTTACATTAAAATTAGTATACGGATAGTCTAGAATCTAAGAATTGTCTTTGTCTTTACTGTATCAAATTCCCACGATAATTGAATAAACAGCGGTTAATAATGTTTATGATATTCGCTCCGAATGTCAATTAATTGTTTTTATTAGGCATATAATAAAAAAAACAGAAAAGATAAAAATATAAAAAATCCCGTTAACCGTTATTTAATTTTAATCATAAATTGAACCCAATAACCCTTATCGAACCTGAAAAATCCTTAGCCCACTTTTAACCCCGTAGGTAAATTACAGCCTGTACACTCTGCCAAGAATCTCCAAGGTCTACAACCCTAAGGTTGAACCTTATAATATGAATATCATTAGATTAACGTTATTTTTTTTTTGTAACAATAAATTTTAGTGACACAGAAACGGTTAGATCACTTTCTACGCCAACCATACCTGTTATCACGGTACATAGCTAGTTTATGTACTTTGGTGAATATTGTACATTTTTTCACCTCTCCTGAGACTAAGCAGCACTTTTATTTTACTTGGAATGAACTAAAAAAAGAGACGTTCCTGTCTGAAAACTTACTTAATTGGAAACTAGATAGATCATTTTTTAATTGTATTTACGTTCCAGCGGTGAAGCACTTTTCAGAAGTAAATGCCCAAAGTAATTTTTTTTCCTACCAAATAGGTTGTTACCTATTTTCCGTTTCGTGCCTAAAAGCGGATTGTAGATAAAAAATCTTTTATTTTATTCCGTACAATTTACAGAAAGATTTTTAGGTCGAAGCAAGGGTCGAAGCCTCCTTTTAAACAGATAGTACCTGTTTCAGAAGGTCCCATTAACTTCAACTTCAAGTATTTTACAATTACGGATACCTACCAGCTGTTCACTTCGTGATTTCATTATGTTAAAATAATTTTCTATTTACGTACATAAAAATAAATACCATTATAGCGGAAAACTCTTTGCTAACATAATCTATCCCATCATCATCAGTATGGATCTCTCCAATTGCACCTCACTGTGATCTGTTTTCGGCTTCTTGACGATACCAGACCAAATCTTGACCGATTTTTATGATATTGATAGTAGTTTTCTGACCACCACCATTTAAAAATAATTATTTTATTACACACATGGTCCAGGACTTAAGTATGCTACACTCTGGTAGTTGCAATGCTGTGGCATCGTTATAGTATATACGATTATTGGATCAGCAAGTACTATCAGTAAAATAAATACTAGGTACTAAGTAGTAAAATAAATACACCCCTTTACCATAATAGTAAATTTAGGCTTGTGGCATGCTTTACAGCTTCCATGGCAGAAGCAAAATATTATAATACGCGTTTGGGCGTAGTTCGTTCGTATCATTAACACAATCACGAGCAGTAAACAGAAACAATAAATATTTTATAACAGAACAGAGTGTAGTAGCTGTTCACTGTCCAGCAAAGTGCTAAATAATTGCATGAGATATTAACGTACATATTTTCCATTATATGTATACACTTCATAATCAGAGATCGCTATCACCAAATTACAAACATTAATGCACTTGACGCCTTTTAAACCCAAAGCGGGGATTAAAAGGCGTGAAGTGTATTAATAAGCAAATGCCCACAGTTCACCAAGCGTATTTAACCCAACGTGACAGGGGGTGAATCCAGTGAAGTTCCATCCAACCGTTACAGGGTTTTACAAACATTATTATTAATTAACATGGAAATCTTTCAACTCCTGGACCATTAGGCTCTATGGCTGCAACTGCATGACCAGGTATCACATTGCGTAACTGGTAGCTGAGTGTGAGATGTAGGTACTTATCAAAGATAGAGCTACCATTCCTTATCCTTAATGGAAGAGCACTTGAGACTCGCATCTATTACTCGTAGACAATTATAAGAACAACAACAACTGCAGCATAATAATTGGCGCTTCTCTACTAACAGACAACTTTTTAATCAAGCCGCACCAGAGCAAATCCGTCTGGAGTTAAAAATAATGCAAGGCGTCCCTTTTTAGGTCCCGCACATCTACACTAACCGTCAAAGGTACTAACGGTATGCTAATGTTCCTGTCTGAACTACAGATCCAATATCTAAAATACCTAGATTGGTGGTCACGAATAGCAAAGCGCAGCCGGGGTAATCTGGCGGAAAAAACCACAAACCTACCGTCATTCTGCACCTTGGAAGAAGACATGTCCCACAGTAGACGCCACGTGGGCTGATACGATAATGACTGTTCCTCTTAAAGCTGACGTGATTAGAGTTAAAATTCAAGCACAATAGACGTATCGGTTGTCCGGCGACGGAAACGTCTCGTAAATAGTGTCCTTGTTAGAACACCGATGGACTAGAACATCGTGACTGTACCAACAAGCAAACGCGGACAGGGTAAGCAAAGAAGACTTAAACTATCCGGATTATTTTATCAGGTGGGATATCGTCTCGCCGGAGGAATACCTGCTTAGAAATATAAAGCTCTTTAGAATAGTTCCTTTCCAGGTATATTAGAAATACTCGGGTGTATTGAACCACGCTTTTGTAAAGAATTTTTGAAGTCACTTACAAAATATCACTGCTCTCACTTAACTGTAGTTATTTCATAGATAACATTTCTTCTTTAGGCTCGTAGACTCAAATTAAATTATTTGAAAAAAAAAATATTGCAGTTTGGTACTTTTGAGAAGCTTATTTTCTTAAATGAGACGATTATGATTATGATAATGATAGTGATGATTTTAATCGCCACTAAAAAGTTACATACATATTAAACAACAACACGTCCATTATCTTCATCCCATGTTAAGTAGCTAAAGCACTGGTGTTATGGAATTCAGACAACGTGATATACTTTAATACATTTTTTTTTCTTTTAAATACATACTTAAATAAATAAAACACCCAGACACATCCGACAAGTACTTAAAAGCTCATCATCTAAGTACCTGTCAATGGTAGGAATCGAACCCACGACCGTACGGAATATAGGCAGACATGCTGACCAATAACTACACTAACGTCAAGGTACGTCGCGGCGCGTCGCCATTTACAATATCGTCTTTTAGATAATGTTAAAAATAATATAAACTTAATGTATGAATCCTTGATATATATATCTAAATATTCAAATCAGTTCTGCATGTATCTAAATCTTAGAAACCACAAGTAGCGTTTGAACGAATTAGCCATTCTTCAATAAAGCCTTCAAACGTCGAGACACTGAAAAATATTACACTTTACATCAAACGAAACGAGTTGTGGACTGACAGACGCCTCCGTCGTGGAAACTTTAGCAAAACTATCCATAACAGCTTTTTAACACTTTCGTTATAACTTTGAGCATACTGCGGCGACGGAATCTTCTTAAAATAATTATTATTACTTAACAACCAAGTTGGTGTAATTATTACGAAAGATGTTTGTTTATTACTGTTTCACTTTTCGCAGTTTCACTTCAAGGAATACGGATACTGCGGGTATTTCAGTAGTTTTTATAAACAGCCTGCCTGATTCTAAGCAGCTATGCGGTCTACCATGGAGCACACTTGTTCATTATGTACCTATTAAACCTTGAAGGCCTCCATGCTATGCTACGCAAGAAACACTGACTCGGCTTTACCACATGAGTTTTGATCGCAGATTATAATGTAGATTTTATGTACCCAAATAATATCATGCAAAGAGTTTAAGTTGGAGGCCCCATTATCCTGACATGTAACTCAAGATCTCAACTAGATGTATCGTTCATATTAAGTAAGTAAGTGTCTGAGTAAAGGAGAAAAACTATGCTCGCAAGTGTGTTAGTGAAACTTGAGTATTTTGGAAAATTGTGAATAAAAGTGTTTTGAGGAATTTGCGTAGCAAGTGGCCACGGGTCGCAAAGCAATAAACATGAACTTATCGCCATTTATTAAGGGATCAGATCACACACCTCATGTTACTCGGTTACATTGTGATATTTTAAATAAAACGTTGCGTACGTACCTACATAGGATTTGTAAAAGAAGCACAATGGTACTTGTCTCTAACTCACAGTATCCCATGATATCAACCAGGCAGCTGCTCAGATGCGAAACTGCAGTAGAGTATTATATTACATTCGCGTGCCTCCGGCAGCAGTTACAGATTTCTAGAGAGCTTAAAGAACTGGGTGTGTATTTCTAAACTTATTCCGATAGTAGTCGCAGCGGGTTGGTCAGACTGCATATCGTCTTCCCTATCACACCGCATCGACAAGATAGGGAGAGCGAGAGACGACGCCTACGCTATTCTGACTACATAACCACGAAAATACGTATCTCTGAACTAAATATATTGCAAGTGGTAATGTACTAGATCCATCTCCAATATCTGGAACATTATCCACTTATGAGTTGGAACTATGACGACGTCGTGATTAAATGTCATTGGAGAAGTTAACATTCAAAAGGATTCTCGTCGACAAACCTTTAAAAATTATAAAAAAACGTATTATCTTTGTGCTAATTATCCTTTCTTACCTTTTAAAAACTTAAATACTGGTAAGGACTGGTATGAAAGTTTGACATCGAGAGCAGCGGCACGTAGCGATCTATTCCGGGCTAAAAGTTTTAGTCAGTTAGTTATCGTCTATTGAATTTCAGATGATACTGAATAAAAATACGCGAATTACCCACAGAAAGTTCGGGTCAAATGAACGACGACACGTTAATATAGGTATATACTTTACACCACAATATCTTCATTACATACATAGGTATCACAAAAATGCCAATACTGAATGAAGTAAATGTGAACTCACGTTGTTGACATCACTTGTTTAACCAAAACTTGTGAACCCACTTGGACTACAAACTCAAAAGGAATGTCCAGTACAGTCGGCCAAGAATCAGGTCTACCATACTAAGGTTGAAACTCGCATGAATGCTATTACACATCAAGGTTATTTTTTACTTGTCACAATATTACAACTCAACCTTATTGACATTTTAGTTAGTTAGACTACTTTCTTGACTGACCGTACCTACACGAAGTAAAATCCAACGTACGGATGTAAATAGCCAAAGCCAGATAGGAAAATTCAAACGTTAGATATAAGTGACAACAGCTGGAAGGAAGTACAAAACTCAAAGGCAGTCCATACAATGGGCGGTGCTCGCGTCCCGCAGCGCTTAATTGAAATAATCGTTTACAAACACCGGAGCTGGCCATGCTGTGCTTGTTCATTCTGTATTTACATACCTGGGCAATTTTACAACACTTTCATAGTTCAAATAACAATCATAATGAAAGGTTTTTACGTCAATATTAGCTGTGCCTGGTAACACTCGTTTGCTCTATTCCACTTGGTCCTTTTAAGATTTAATTTTGCCTGTATTCTATATTCAGTACCTAATAATTCATCATAGGTGGCGTGAAAAGTACTCGAAACCGGAGGTCATGTATGAAAAGATGTATGAATGTACATGAAGCGAAAGGGGTATGTTAGGACCGTGACAAATGGAGATCTGTAGTCTCTGCTTATCCCTCTGGGAGACAGGCGTGAACTGTATGTATGTATGTAATAACTCATCCGTCCACAACTTTCATAAGTTACACATATCTCTATAGTCACATACCACAAAAATTCGCTTGTATAATAAAATATGACTGTTGTAAATTAAACTGCTAATTATTATTCAATGTTCATTACGTGCATTGCCTAAAAATACCAAAATTATTCTACCCCCGCAATCTATGTAATTTGTAATACATGACTACCAGTTACAATTATTATCCATTTACTTTTATAGTCATACTCAGTCTGTAATGTTGATGCTATCTCACTCATTTAGTAAGTAACCAGAGAAGAAGAGAACAACAGACTGTCAAGTATATTCTAAAAAGATGTGAACTTAATCCGCATACAACACTTTGACATTATAAGGCTCCACGTGTACTGGTTTGCACCATACCTAACACTGTGCAATCAAAGTGTTGTGAAAAAAAAACTTTTCGGTGTATACCTACTTCCAGCTTGGGCATAATATGTTGCCATGTGTCGCGGAGTTTCTTCACCGACGGGGGAAAATATTGCGAGACTCGAAGGAAAAAGTTGCCTTCAATTTGCGCCTCCCGGGAAATGCCGCGCCAACACGATTAGAAAAAGTTAGACCAAGATTATTATCATAGCGACCGAGTACAGCCGGACAAGAATCTGGTCTTACCACCCTAAAGTTGAAACTCATATGAATGTCATTAGACATTAAGGTTCATTTTTTACTTGGCACAATATAACAACTCTACCTTATTGGTGTTTTGGTGGCACAAGAAGTGTCATAAAAACTGATAGGATACTTTCTTCGCTGACCGTACTGGTGACGAATATTTCGCGGTATACAAATCATGGGTATTTAAAATAAATACATTTCACTCCTTTATTCCCAAAGCGGAGTAGACAGAGGCACTTGCTAAGTAAATTTTCACAAAGCTTATTAAAAATTTAACTCAACGTGACAGGGAGCGAGGCCATGGCCGTAATGTGGTTCACACACCTTGTGGTATGCGGGCTTCGTCACGACGTTTTCCTTCTCCATGTGAGGTTTGCGTTGCGTAACTCTGAAAAAGTGTCTCATATTAGTACACATCTAGTACAGTATCAGGTCTCAAACCCGCAACCTCTCGATTGTAACTCGACCCGACACTGGACCACAGACGCTCTTCTTTTTAAAGAAGTTTTTTCTAGTTAATTAAGGTAAGTAATTGATGAATGTTCGTCCTTAGTAGTAGTATGTATTGGTACCAATATTATGTGGAAGTTTATTATATTGTGAAATATGAGATGTGGATCACGGAAAAACAAAATGGATTTCATGTAACTTGGTGGAAGAAGATACGGAATATAGCATTTTTTTTTCATGGGGAAAGCCGCTATGGATACAACGGCGAGGTTATGTGGGACTCGCACCCACTAAAACCCCAGGGTTACCACTCGTGCATTATTGCCGGGGCCCCCGGAACCTAGTTCTCCATTTAACATACACACATCAAAAGTGTCTAGGGATCAAGAACATTACTAGCTCTAAAAAAAAATATTTATTTAAATCTTGAATCTAATCTTCTGGATTGGTCTCCTACCTAATTCCCCATGCCAGTATCAATGACTTATCACCACATTTTGAATAAATTATGAATGAATTCAGTTTTTGTAAAATATATTCTTGATTGAAATCTTCTTAATCCCTAGACACTTTTTATGTGTGTAGTAAATGTGCTGAAATGAATAAAAATTATGAAAAATATGCTGTGAAGTTTAATTATGATCGATATTACAAATGGCCTATTTAGACTGTCCCATTTTCTAGTACCTTCAATAGCATGACATGTTGTAGTGAGAAAATTTCCAATATTGGAAAAGCGTGCCTTCTGACACAGACAATTCATTTTTAAAGGAAGCCTCGATCTGCTGCTGTAAAATGAGGAAGATAAGTATAAAAAAATACAATTCACGCCTTTTAATCCCAAGATATGTGTGTAATGTTTTTTTTTTATTCCTTATAACTGAGACCTGACAAAGAAGACAAGTCGACTGAATTCTTGATAGTCAATATTATTACATGTACATTAACCGAACAATGTTCTTAGAAACGATGTTGGACTCGTGTTAATTAATAGCTTTTACTATGACGATAATGCTGGGAAATGAAAAAGAACACTATTCTTCTCCATACAAATTGTATTTTTCTTTGTTAGATGGTGTTAGATGTTAGAGTCTTAGATAGAGAAAAGGAAGAGAGGCTTTTGCCCTGCAGTGGGGAATCCCAGCCTACTGAATAGTAGGCGAATAAAAAAAATTATAGATGTACATTTTTTTCGGGATGGAATTTTTTTATTAGCCTACAAACCGCAAAGCAATGACCAAACATCTTAAATTATGACGTTTGGTGAAATTAACTGGTGATAGGTGAGTGAGGTGTGTGCATTTACACAATTTATGAAACAAAACAAAGAACTCATAATCCTGCTAATATTAAAAATGCAAATATCTATTTCTAGACATACAGATTCTTGTTATCATTTCATGAAAAAACACATTTACTAATTATAATATAAGCTTTTACACAAAAAATATTGCATAATTCATCCCGCATTTACCAGAAGAAGGTATAACTGCGGGTAACACCACCGGGTTGCGAAACGGAGAATTCACTACTTAAATACTTTGGCGATAAGCGAGTTTTAAAAAATCTACTCCTTTTTAATTCGAGCGTTGATATATAGGTATGCTTTTTATGTTTGTCCGCCGATAACAGTCATTTATGAATCGATTTTGATAATTATTTTTCTTGTCAAAGATGTCCATGATAAGAAAGTCAAGGTTTGATTATTGCACACCAAAAGAATCGAAGGGATCTTTAAAAAATCGTATGGTCGTGCTCCTCGTACTGGTTGAAGTCGGTTAATTTTCCATTCCTAAAATTGTGCAAAATATAATTTTAAATTTTTGGGCTGATTATATTAAAAACGTTGAGGTTTTTCGTCTAAGTATACACCTGAGTAGAAAAGAAATAAAGTAAGTGCACTGCGCTGTAATAGGCGGTACATAAGTATCTACATAAAATACTTAATTCAAAATTGTAAATGAAGGAATATTAAGCCCGTCGCAACGAAAAGTTTTCCCAACTAGAAGAATAATTACAAGACTCAAGCTTTATCGCTTTTCTTTAGTAACTTTCAACTGAAAATAAAAATATCACCAGATGAAGTAAAAACTCGAGCGGAGCTTCGGCGATATCTATAAATTTGTAATTGGGAAATTCTTAATTTTCCTTTAAGAGAGGTTTTAAAAAAAAGTACACTTATATTAAGCAACGCGTATTTTCATCTCGGAGGTGATGTCGAAGCTCACCACTTTTCACAAATTAATTGCATGTCACGTGTGACGTCACGTTCGGAAACGCTGATTAAAAACTGTAGGTAGATACTCACTTTTTTATAGGCTGATACTGACTGCAGGATAGCGATTAGGTGAATCATAAAGTTACGTTCTAAAATTCAACTTCAGCTCTTTAATATCGCAGCGAGCAATTTATTGTTTTGTACTGAACAAGCTTTTGGCCGCGACTTGTCCGCGTGGGTTTCTAAAATACTAGTAGCTAAGCCGGCAAATGTTGTTTTTCCAATATAAATTAATAACAGGTTTTTCTACAGTTTCGTGTTTTCATATACACCTGCTTCAAGAATCACTTTTACATACACGTTTTACATAGGGGATAGGCGACGACGGGAAGCGACTTTGTTTTATACTGAGTATTGATAGGGTGAGCGATAATCTAGCATCTATATTTCAGTATCCCAGGCTGATGATTTTAATTTATGGATAAGTAATTAAAATTAATAAGTGACACTAACATAGACAGTGCCGTCTTGACAAGGACAATTTTTATGCCATAGAAAAAGTTCGAAAATAAGCTCAGTCTCTTCTTTCGCTGGCCAGATTGTAGTTTTGGATTAAATATTATACCCACAATTGACAGAAACTGCTGTTGTTCAGTAACGTCTTGTTCTATAGAACAAATGGGAATTACCCAAATGGACGTGTCGGTAATATTTTTAAATGCCAATGAACGTCGATCTTGGCATGAAATAAAAAGTACGTATGGAGCGAAAAAACATACAGTAGTTTTTTTTATGGGAAGTGCTCAGTGTTCAGTTACTGATGACTTGTATTTATTAAAAGTTTAAATCGGGAAAATTAACCAACGAAAGCATTCAGCTTACCTTCGTTGTTTGCCCGACGTTTTAAAGTTTTAATATCTATCAATGCGCGTTTCCTTAAAAAATATTTATAATGTTTTGGGTATGTGTCACTGTACCAGTCAACCAAATTGAAAGTGTATTACCACTGAAGTAGAAGAAACATGGCACCGGAAAATCAATTAGATCCGGACCACGGCCTAATTACAACACTAATGATGTCCCCTGATCAACTCCAAGAGAAGTCTAGTACTAACTCGATAACGTCATAAGTAGTGCCTTATTAGGATAGTACTTATCATCTTTTGTGGTCATTGATTCCACTCCTGCCTTTTAGTTAACAACTTTATAATTAATATTTTTTTACCGACTAAATGGTCGTATATGCCTATGTTTTTTTTATGTATCGCCTAATAACAACATATAAACATAAACTTTTACAGATTTTTATAATTCTTTTCTTACTGAAAATAATTTACCCCAGAGATGGTTCCACATCAATTTGGAATATTTTTTTAGCTTTTCAGTATTTTCGACTGTTTTATTTTTTGAGCAAAATTATTACATGTACATACTCAAACATAACATATATTTATTTCACACTCTTCCCAAATAAGGGTACACAGAGGAATAGCTAAATCAACACTATTTCACCACACGTGTTTAATCCAACCTGATTAGGCGATGGGTTCATTGCCGTTATAGGGTTCACACACCTTTGTTGTATGCGGGTTTCCTCATGATGTTATCCTTCACCGTATGAGCGTGTTAACAAACCTACAAATATATGCCCAATAAAGCCTTGCTAAATCTGTAACTACTAATTCACCCGACAGCTGTTACATAGCCGGTCTAACAGGGAATGATTTATTTATTATACATAAAAAAATATGTTTTTGGGAACATCATACGTTTTTCGTTGGTTAAAAAGCTATAGTAAAACAACATTTAGATACCTATATATAGGTACACAGAAGAGCAAACAGTTCAAATGAAAACTGTAACGATGTGAGAGAATTTGCGAGTCGTTCACAAAAAATACTTGTAAATAGGTATTTGTTGGAATGTTTTATTTTTCTTCCATCAAATTACAACAGATGGGGAAAATGTTACATTTTCATAAAGGATCAATTTAAGCTCGCAGTAGCATTTATTATCGCTCACAAAAAAAAATCATAATCTCATATACCCAGAACAATGAAAAGAGAAGGTAAACAACATACAGGAAGTAGGACACGGATGCCGGAAAAGTAAATAGACGGTTCCTTCACCGATTGTGTATGGAGAACTGCCACTTCTGGTCACTAACGGACTTTCTTATTTGTCCTTCCTTATCGACTTTACGGGTCTTCGATACAATAGCAAGTGATACTGGAACGTACATTATACAGGATGGGGGCGGAAACTTCGACAAAAGACATTTTCAGTTATCACTATTCATATCCTAGTAGTGTTAGACGTTCGAAATCTATTAAAAACCTAATAAGATTTATCACACAAGCAATCATGATGATGATGATGAATGGCATCATCATTTCATTTCAAAACGCTCTTCACTTAAGTTTAGTTAGTTACATTGGTTATATGGCTATTAACTTTAATCTCAATTTATTCCAATACAACCTACTTTTAAAAAAACTTTATTCCAAAAATTGTTGTTCACGAGTACATTAATCGTTGTGGTTCCCTGTGAGCAATAACGATGCTTGTGTTGGGAAACCTCGTCCTTCTAAAATCACAAATGTTTCGTTCCGTAAACTATCTATATAATAAAACATTCTTAAAATAAATTAGCTACAGCAAAATATCAAATGAATACTAAGCGAAACAAAAGATTAAAATAAATCTAATAAATTAAAAAATGACAATTCAAACAGGTACTTTCTTAATTGAACAAATATAAAATAAATTGTATATAATAATTATTTCATTAAAGCCATCACTGGACACACGCGGGTGTATGAGTGCATGTGTGTGTGTCTGTATACCACATCAAAACTTGAGGGGGTCGAAATAGTCTACACTAGTATTTTTAGCTTGTGTTACAAGTCGCACCCTATATAATAGTCTAGTAGCAAATAGATGTTTCGAGAACAGAGTCGATTTTGTAGTGCCGACGCCCTGCGGCTTTCTGTGCTATTCCATTCAAACCATGGTCTATTATGATTGAATATGTTGCCTGGGGTCTTTTGAAAACAGGTGGATGTTTCTCGTGCTTTCAAGAATAGCTCAGCTCCTTGGTTTTATTTTAAATGAAAGTATTTGTTTCAAGTAAAATTGCCGTTTCAAAAAGTGTAGATTCTCATTTTTAATGTTTTCCTACCACAATACTTTAAATAATATTCATATATTTGAGTTTATTATAGTATTCTTTATTGTACCTAATACATGGGAGATTTAGATATAGTAACAAGTTCAATATGACCCGTCATTTGTTTCTTGTATATTTTTCCGTGTGGTGACGGCGAATAGAAATACATGTGTCGCCACACTAGCCCAGCTTTTTCCGTCATGGGGGTTGTAAGAGGAGACCAAGGGAACTTTCCAGAGTACGGGCAGCAGCGCTGTCTGTGGGTTAAACCACAACACCACTAC
>SJJU01003559.1:0-30268 GCA_012932125.1 Conopomorpha cramerella
ACCTATATATTATGTATCCAGACTCCTATAACCTTAAATATAAGTCGAGATATTTGACAACTATATATCTAGGCTACAACATCACTTATTACTTTATTCACTGTATAAGTATAAAAATATTAACAACTTGTCAATCACTTATTACTTTATTCACTGTATAAGTATAAAAATATTAACAACTTGTCAATTAGCAACTATTTTTGTGAAATCGAGCACGCTATCACGATGTTTCCAACCGATTCGTTTCTTAACACTTTCGCGGACAGTTTTATTGTAATGGCTGTTGCTGTTACTACAATAAAACTGTTATAAATCGTGCCTCGATGATTGTCGTTCAATGTGTTAATATACAAGCGGGGTAGGCAGAGGCACTTGCTAAAGCAAATGCCCACAGTGTGTACACAAGTTTTGGATTTTAGTCCGGCATAACTTCTTATTCCAATTGTGTATTGATGTATAATTGATTAAAATCTGTTATGTGTATCTAATAATCAATACATAGTATAAAACAAAGTCGCTGTCCGCTGTCTGTCTGTTTGTTTGTCTTCTTCTTTAAAACTAGGTAACGGGTGTTGATGCGGTTTTCTCTAATGGATAGAGTGATTTTTGAGGAAGGTTTATATGTATAATACATGCACATAATAGTAGAGACACACTGTTATTATTATTATTGGTATTATTATATGGTAAAACAACGTTTGCCGGGTCAGCTTGTAAATAAATAAATCAACTTTTTAAAGCACTAAGTCAACCTTGTAACTTCTACATATCCAAAGGTTAGAAGTCTCGGCGATTGTCTAATTTATTATGCAAATGTAAATCAGGGTTACAAGTCGCCGTGTCGCATTCGGCTGCGACTGCACACGGCAGGTGCCGCGCCACCTGCGCACGCGCCGAGCTCGTTACAAAAACCCAGCCAACACTGGGGACGACCTCCTAACACCCGACTGGCGTACCGCGGCAGACGGCGAAGCCATTAAAATAATATTTTTACTTCACATTTATTGTATGATGTTGTTTTTTAGGTTTATTTTTTTCTTTCGAAAAACGCTTATAAGTCGATTTCGTGAACGCGGCTTATCGCGGTACGCGACAATCGATATTAAGTTACCGCAGGATATTAAGTTATAACGACTTGTACCAAAGATATAATTTTCTTATTAAAACAATTTCTTCATTCATATCCCACTCTCTCCATTAAGAGACAAACACCCCACAACCGTAATGATCATACGGTGTTTGTAAAGATTCGTCCTAACCGGAAACGCGGCGCTAACGGCGGCGGCGGTGGCGGCCGGAAGCGACGCAGGCGCATGAATGACTACGTGACGTTTTACTGCTGTGACGTCGACGCCATTAAAGCTGAGAACTTGATCTTTGATGTTACTCAACAATATTTAGCTACAGAATGACTGCACGATCTTGCAGCAAGTACCATTGTAAAGTGGCCTTATTTGGATAAGAATTTGTACTATGGTAGTGGCTCAAGGTACAGTGATCATCTCTTTTTCATGGTTTAACACGAGCGGGATCATAATTCACAAGTGCCGCGTCTATGATCAAAGAAAAACAAAAATTTTACAACCAACCAGTAGCACTGCGACAAAAAAAGTTTCAGAAGAAAACAATCTGAATCGTGGCGCATCAATTTCGTTACAAATTCAAATAACATGTTAAGTACTTTTTTTAATTAATCGTTATTTTTTTTAACGCACATTGCCACGACTGGCTGGCCAGACTATAAAGCAGCATTGAAAAAAAAAGTTACGTCGGCCATTTGCACCAAACCAACCTCGAATTTCATTGATATCCGTGACTTGCGGTTAGAAGTGTCACTGTGAATATAGAAACTAACACACGATAATCTGGAAATAACCGGTTAGAAATAATCGGTGTGCATCTATCGATTAAAATGAATCCTGTTAGCAAATGCATGCAGGTGTGAATGGAGTCGCGAACTCTACTTAGTTAAGGTTAGACAGGTGTTTAAGTATGCTGCTTAGTATGCTTGTAAATAGTGGCATATGATAACTATTATGCTAACTTAAAAGTCTAGTCCTGTGGAATAGATATATGTACGGCGTGAGAAGGTACCTAGTCGATATTATTTGAAACTGGATGTAACAAGGCGGTGTTAATCTCAGTTTATTCCGTGGAAAATTTGGTATAAAATATAGCCTATGTGTGTTTTAAACTTAAAAGCTATATTCTCGCAAAGTTTCAGTGAAATCCGTTCAGTAGTTATTTCGTCAAAGAGTAACAACAAACCAAAGTTTCGCGTTTATGTGATTATTATTAGAATTCAATTTGTGGAGGTACCGTAGATGGAGAAGAAGCAAGAGCCAAATTTTCCGCTCATGGGTTTAAAATGGTGGATTGTTGAAAAATGTTAACGGAGTTGCAGACAATATTTAGGTAAAACCTTCAAAAAGGAGGTATAAAAATACTTAAAACTCACATTCATGACTAAAAAGTTACCTACTGCATTATACTCCTTGGTGGAGGCGAATGACATTAAAAAGATACATTATAAAGCAACATAATCTTGAGTCATTGTATCAGGACGATGGGTTACGACTGCAGAACTGTCCGGTTAATGAATTACGATCACGTCTCGCTATCGGAATGATATTCGTACATCCGCATAAGGAAGGAAGCGATTACCAACCGGTCGGCGACCCGCACCGTTACCTGTCAGGGCACTACCCGGGATCTTATTGATTTGAGTCCCCGATTTATTAAAGCGTTTATGGTTAAGCCGGAACAATGGTTATTCTTTTCTATGGTTTGTTGAGTTGGAAGTGTCTAGAATAGTAGCTAGGATAACGAGATCCGTAAAAGAGGAAGTTTTCGGTGATTCGGTGAAGTTTCGGTGGTCATATTACTAACATTAAACTGTTGAGATGTCATCTAAGATTAAAATAAAAAAGTTAGACCTTCTGTTGTTAGACCTAAGATAATTGTAGCTAAGGTAATAAGGAAGAATACAAAATTGAAAATAGAGGAAATAGAAGGAGGTAATAAAGTACGGAATAGAGGAAGTTTTTGATAATACTTGTTACCTAACAAATATAAACTGTTGATATGTCATATAAGATTAACGTAAGAAAGTTAAACCTAACTACAAACTAACAAAACTAAGTACATTATGTATTGTTATAGGTATACGAATAATATCTGTACAAGAATCTTTTTCTTGATATACAGCTGATATTTACTAGGTGAATGAATCCATTGTAGTCAGCATCGCTGCTTAACATCAGGCAGGATGGTGGCCAAACGCTTGTTCATTGTGTTTAAAAAAAAAAGGTGACTTAAAAGTTTCGCTTCAAATTGACACGTCCGAAGTTACGAATAATATTCTAAACTACTGATTAAACTTGCATGTTAACAGCTGCACGTCAATAATACTAATACGTACTTTATATTTTCATATTTTATTCGTAATATTAATATTTATTAAAAACGTTTCATATTACTGCTTCAAAAGAAACCTGTAGAAAATCTATGCAAAACTATAGTTTTTTATGACAATAGGGTGAGCTTTTTATGCGCATCACGCAGCGGAAGCGGGCGCGGGCGCAGCGGATCCAACATGGCGGCGGCGAAAGTGCTTCCGGTGGTGGCGTTGTGCTTTCAAAGCTCTCAATGGAAGCTTAGACGGGCTATGATTCTACGTTATGAATGAACATCTCTCGCTCAATTGACTGTGACGAAGCGCGTTCTCTTCATACATGCCCCTTTTTTGCCTTTTAATTTACACGTGTAATACGAAATATTTACATGAAAATTAATGATTACTATACCTACATTAGATATTATTTATCACAATTAACTCTATTTGAAATTGTATCGGCGTTATCCTCATTTAAAAGGGTAAAGGAATAATAAGCATAGAAATTGAATTGCGATAACGCACGCCGTATTATTGGACTAATTAGGTAGAATTTACAGGAAAATATCGAAGCTTATCTTTCGATAGAACGTGTGTTTTGAATGCAGGAAAATATATAATTATATTTATAATATCAGAGCGAACAGTGCGTAAACTTTTAAAAACTTCTACGCTTAGAAAACAGAAGCAATAAACATATTTCAGTAATAAATACTGTGTCATTTTGAACGTAAAATTATATATTTCGTTTCGAAAATTGAAATATTACCACTACATAGTATCTAGAAGAAATAAATACGTAAGTTATATGTACCTGTCGATAAAGGGTATGTGGTGTCGAGACATATAGAGTCAGCTGGGTCGAAGGAGAGCCTGCTCTGGTCTGTGTACTGCTGTGTCTTAGTGTTGCCGTCGGCAGCAGCTTGCAGCTGATCGTGGCCGAGCCTCGTGGCACCCGAAACTTGTTCATAGTTCAGTCTCTCCTCGAAAGGTCTGTTTATTTTAGCACTATAGTCCGTGAAGTTGATCTTAGTTAAGGCTGACATGGGTAGGTCGTTGGGAGCCGCGCACGGGGGCCCGACAGCGGCCTCCCGGGGCACCTCCAGCAGTAACATGCCGCACCCCGAGACACGGAGCCCGTGCACCACACTTGACTTCAGCACTTCATTATTGTTTTCACAATTGTTATTAATTTCTGAGATTTATTTATCAAACCAAGTCAGCAAAGTAATCGTTAAAACCGACTGAAACTCGTTGTTGTAAATTAAAATCAGTATAATTCTAATTAGTTGCAATAACAGAAGCTTACGCGGTACCAGTGATAGAGAAATTAATGACGGCGCAATAAAATTATGAGCGGACGCACAAAGTTCGAGATTTGTATCGTAAGCGCAACCGTGTCACTTGACGCCCAACGAGAGACTGAGCTTTCGGGCGGACCGAGAGGGCGGCCGTGGATAACGTGAGCCGATCGCCGCCGAGTGCCCCCGAACACCGCCGACGAGAGCCGAGCGAGAGCGCGAGCGTTGACGACCTGTCGCGCCACCTGCTTCGCCACCAACTGTTGCGCGACCGTTGATTTTTTTTTTGTTGACCCTCCCTTGTTTTTCTACGTGTTGTAAAATTTAGCACAGCTTTGACGAAAACTTTATTAGTATGCACCCCAATTTACATATCAAGTGTAAGAACACTAACTCTACATTTCAAGAAAAACTAGCTGTAACATGTTTAGTTACCGACACTAATATAAAAACTGTAATGTGACTATTCCTCCTTTAAAACGCAGAAGCCTTAGTAAACGCTTGACTTAACAACAAGGTTCTCTAACTTTGTCCGAACAATACATTGTAATTTATCGCATTTTTACGTTTGATTCTCTTCTAACGCTTCACAAGAATAACCTATTGTTCTTCAAGTTAACAAAAAGCTAATCTTTTCCTTAGATTTCGATGTTAAGGAACTGATAGTGAATGATGCACGAGTAACTATAAAAATATGACGTCAACACTAAATAGCGTTTGAAGAACAAATTGCACTAGAACAAATAACATAATGTTGAATGCAAAAAAACATCTCCTTATTTACAGTTATGATTATTTTGCTTAGAACTTTAAGAGATGCTACGTCACGTAAACTTCGTAAAACCATTAAAATAGGTAATGGGTCTAAAGAAGAACCCGAGCGAATAGTTTTAAAATCACTATTTTATGAAATAGAGCTACAAATACCGCTCTACATTTTTCAACGAACTACATAAAACAATTCATAATACACCAGAGATCTATGTATAATATTAACACGCGAAGTGTGGACAGAACGTTACACTAATGGGTTGTAGGATGACGCAGCGGCGTGGCCTTGACGCCGCCTGATGACCACCATTGTCCCGCGATCCCAGAAGACTCACACACTTAAAATGTAGAGAGAGACGAATCTTGCAGTGCACTGACACTGTATAAAGTTATAGTTATAGCTGAAGAAATATCGTATCCGCGTCGACATGTAGGTGTATTATAACATAATAATCAATGGCGTGCACGGGTTTTTACGACAAGGTAGGCAGTAATCCCAAAGGATTGACACCTATGTAGAGGTAACTTGTCTGAACGAAATGTAGGTACCTTGCACAGGACTCACCCACAAAACACAGGACCTTCGTCAGCCTATGTCGAGAGTACAACAAAAAAAGATCTAGCAATGACTCTATTATTAGGTCGGGTAGCCAAAATACTAAGGTAGGCAGTGTCTTTTTGCCTATATGGTGTGCACGCCAGTGATAATAATACTTGATCGAGTGAAGGAAAACGTGCATACCAAAAGATGTGCATGAAGTTCAACTACGCTAGAAAAATTCTTCAGCTCTACAATCTGATATGGTGTTATGAACTACCAATAAGCTGCCTATGATTCTCACGTAATGTATGTATATTTTCGCATTTAGCCGCTGTAGACTTATTGAAATGTCAGACTAACTGAAATATCTGTACATTTCAGTTAGTCGGATTATAAATTAAAATATGACTGTTGAATTTAAAAAGATATAGTACCTTTCGTACGGAGACAAAAGACAGATATTCCGCCATTCCCCGAATAAATTTAATACAGTTTAATGTAGAGACATTATTATTTTTTTCCTGCGCAACATCTGCAGAGACACAAATGGCAGCGAGAGGGTAGGCGGGCACGAGCTAGAGAGAGGGCGTTGCCTGGAAAACGGGGTCAAATTTCGGGGGTTGGTACTTACAATGTACAAAAGGGAAGCTTAAAGGAGTCTCTTGAATTATGGCCACCTGAGCACGTGTTCGACCGGATACAGCCATACCATTGTATACCTGGAGGAAGCAAACGACTCCGAGAGATTCGGTTAATCGCCATTTTTTGTTAATAAAAACGATGGCCTTATTGGTGGAGTTGCGCGCGTTGAATAACAATTTTGTACTACCTTATATTAATGATTTGTGTTCGATGTGGAATAGAAGTTTGTTTTTTTTTTGTTGTTATTTTTACCTATTTATAGGCCTGATATCATGGTTCATTAGAAATGCAGTTCGCATTTCAGTGACAGTGAGTTTAATTCATTGATGATTTTCCTGAACTCGATACAAAAAAGATTGCAGATTTATTAAGCTCCCCGCTTTTTGTATAACAAAGCTCCCCGCTTTGTTTCAGTACAAATATTTATCTTATAGGATATTCTATAAATATTATGACAAATGAGAAAAGGTATAATCAAGTGCCTTGCACTTACGTTACGTTTTATCTATGTATCCCATGGATTTTTCTAGTTAAGTAAATTATACAAATTCGTTAAAAATCCATTGAACAAAAACAAATCTAAACAAAAACCATACAAAATTTCGCATTTACAACATTTAGCATAACATAGTTTGACTCATTCCGATTCCCGATGGAATCCTTGAAGGGAGAACGTAATGAAGCCAGCGCGAGACGGCTGTGGCGAGGAAATTGTTCTGGAAATGAACCAGCGAGATATTTGAATAAATGTAGCACGGAAACAAAACACACACGGGATATTGTCCTCGGAGACGTAATACCGCAGAAATGAATGTCTCTCCATGAAGACAGGCGGAAATAAGCCCCAATAATTACTTTCTGATAGACTCACATGGTCTGGCAATTAGAGGGATGTCTTAAGAATTATTATTGTGTCTTGACGGGGCTCCGTTATAGCTTAAAATTCACGTAATTACTACAGGAGTGGACAATGGGACCATTTTAATCAATAATTAAAAGCAATTGACTATTCACTATTGCTTTCTATCTAAATTGGACAACATTATTAGTTTACACGACGCATTTTTTTGGTACAAGAATACGGAGGCGTCTAATTACCCTTCAGGCTTCTAGACGTGTAAGCCTAGTATTATACAGAATATATTTGTATAGGATATTTTTTTCTTTAAGTTCCAAATCAAGCGATGTTAAAGCCTAGTCCTTATAAGTGATGAGGTACTTTATTCAATATTCAAAGAGGTGGGTAACTACCTGACTTTAAGTCAAATGGCAAAACGGGAACTGTCATAGATTTGTCATATCCGGTCTTCGTATGTCACGTTCATTTTTGTACGGAAATTATTCTTACTTTTATTTTTATAAATGTTTTCATGCTACGAATACCTTCAAATTGAAAAACAATTTAGGTAATTATTTATTTTTAACTAAATTGTTTGTTTAATGAAATGTTAGTCATAATGTTTGTGTCGATCCAAAAAGTTCGCCATGTCAGTTAGTACATTATAATACTTGGCGATGTAAATTATATTAAAAAATACACTACACTTCATGCCTTTTAATCCCAAAGCGGGGTAGGCAGAGGCATTTGCTAAAGCAAATGCCCACAGTTCACCAAGCGTATTTAACCCAACGTGACAGGGGGTGAGCCAATCGCCGTTATAGGGTTCACACACCTTGTGGTGTGCGGGTTTCATCACGATGTTGTCCTTCACCGTACGAGCGTTTGCGTTGCGTACATAGGCTCTGAAAAAGAGTCCCATTGGTACACGTCCAGTAGCCGGACTCGAACCCGGGACCTCCCGGTTACAAGTCAAGTATATTAAGTAAGTAAATTATATTAAATGTTTTTTTTTTTAATATTTCTATAACGTACATCGACAACTCGGTAGCGTGTTAATAAATTTACAAGAACACAGCTCGATTAATGAATGAAAAATATTTATTTTAGAAATAAGTAGATTTTGTAGCATCTTCAATATATTTCGTTAACAAACTTGAGTGAGTCAATTTTTTGCCTGATATCTTCTTATATATAAAAATGAATTGCTGTTCGCTAGTCTGGCTAAAACTAGAGAACGACTAGACGGATTTGGCTATGTTTGGTCTTGAATTATTCACGGAAGTCCAGGGAAGGTTTAAATGGTGTATTTCTTTGAACCTAAGGGGTATACATCTTCCTACGGCAAAACAAGTGTTTGCCGGGACAGCTAGTTTACAATATGAAAACCCTAATATTATAAGGTACTAATACATCGTTCCTTTTATAAAGACAGAGGAAACATCCTTATTTGAATTACATTGAGTGTAAAACAATATGTGGCAGGAGCCGTATCGGGGGCGCGCGACGGAAGCAACAGATAAACAATCTCGTTTTGATAAAAAAATCTGCTGAAACAAATGAGCAACGAGTTTCGGGAAAACGTCAAAAAAAATTAAGACTACTTTATTTGCTATACCACAAACAAATTATGCTGAACATTTTATAAAGGACTTTTTTTATAAACACAGTGAACAAGCGTCTGACCACAGTCCTGCCTGATGTTAAGGAGTTATGTGGTCTACGAAGGAAAGCACACTTGTTCATTAGGTACCTATTTACCCGACTTACGAAAGTTTTACGTTCTGTTATTTACCGTTATTTGTGTTCTTATATTCCGCCAATATTAGTAAGGCCTACCTAAGTATTAAAGGACCCTGCAGGCATAATAGTAATAGGTTCTTATTTAAAAAAATAACACTAAGAATATAGAACAAAAGACAGTTAATTATGTCGCTCAACTTCTTTACATTTTGTAATTAAATCGACGGTAATGTCCACACATCCGGCGGTACCTAAATATAACACGTCGACTACAAAATTATTGTTTCCTGTCCCCGTGGCGGTGTGGTATTTTAGGGGGGTAATTTTTAAAATGTACATCTGACCTTCTCTCAAGGGCACGGCAAATAAAGCTGTTACTCCATTTGAACGTGGAATTGAGTTTGCGCAGCGAATGCTCGCTCGAGTTTTAAATAGGCTCCGCGGAGTGGCACGACACTTCCGGTGCCAGTAGCTCACCCGGTCTCCTCCGCGGCAATATGACGAGCTCTATCATGCGACATTCGAATTTGGAACGCGAATGAGATACTGTTTTTTTTTTCTGCTAAAAAAAGTTTTGACATTGGTACAAAACTCGTTTATCGCGACATCCTAATCATAGACAAGTAGGATTTTGGCAGTTTTTGACGTTTCGAATATTATTTTTTAAAACGTCACTTACTGTAAAGTTATCTCAAAGCTCGCTTTGTTGCGAAGGACAAATCTACCCACACGCATCCGGACCTCGATAGCTTATCAGGGAGAATTGTTAAAACCGAGCCCTAAAAACAATAACAAGTTTTATTCACTTATAATTAACATACAATAAAAAAAAACTACATAACTCCAATTGGACGTAAAAATAATCATACTGTTATTTTTCCAAGCCCGGATGATACGACCATATTGTTACGAGCAACTTAGCACCTTTACATTTTCTATGTTCATCAGTCAAGGTAGATATGAACTAAGCAGTGGCGTGCACACCATATAGTCAAAAAGACACTGCCTACCTTAGTATGTTGGTTACCCGACCTAATAATAGAGTTATTGCTAGACCCTTTTTTGTTCTACTCACGACATTGGCTAACGGAGGCCCTGTGTTTTGTGGGTACCTTTTCTAGATATTTGGTAAAGACAAGTTACCTATACATAGGTTGGTCAATTCTTGAGGATTACTACCTACCTTGTCGTAAAAGCCAGTGCACGCCACTGGAACTAAGATACATAATATGATGTTTTCACCAACTTATAGGGAACAATCCTTAGCTAGTTTTAGGGGTTACCTAACAATACAAATTCTTAGGTAACCCTAAAACTGGCTGGCCCCTATAAATTGGTGAAAACGGACAGTAATGTGTGATTTTTATCCACTACACTAGGGATTATCAGTGGCGTGCACTGGCTTTTATGACAAGGTAGGCAGTAATCACCAAGTATTGACACCTATGTATAGGTAACTTGTCTTTACGAAATAAAGATACCTACATATCTACTCACCCACAAAACACAGGACCTTCGTTAGCCTGTGTCATGAAAAGAAGATCTAGCAACAACTCTACTATTAACGGCCGGCGTGGACTAGTGGTCAGCACATCTGCCTCTAGGACGACGGACGCGGGTTCGATTCCCGCCACGGACATATTGCTTTAGTGATGAGCTGAGGCATTTGTTGTGTGCGTCTGGGTGTTTTATTTATTTATGTATGTATTTAAAAGAATTTATGTAATTGTATCAGTCTCTGGCACCCATAGTATCCTAGTTTGGGGTCAGGTGACCGTGTGTAAAAATGTCCCGGCATATTTATTATTTATTTATTAGGTCAGGTAGCCAATATACTAAGGTAGGCAGTGTCTTTTTGCCTATATGGCGTGCACGCCACTGGGGATTATGATCGTAAGTTTACAACCTAGATAAGTCACACACTAATCAGTAACCAACTAACAAGTTTTTCATTAATCGAAAGTCCTGCAAGTGAACAAGGCGGGATTGAACGGAGGCGATGACAATTAAAACGCAAGGGGGACCTAATAACGGGTAATGAAGGCTCGAGGGCCGGCAAATATTTGTTTTTTGCCGAGATTCCCGCAACGGGCGTACCAAGCGCCGCAAATACGCAATTAATTGAATTCGGCAGATGAAAGGCGCCGCCGGCGCGGTGCTTTGTGTCGGCAACTCATCGACTTCAAACACCACTGCAACTCGTAATCCGACACTTATATTACAATTCACCCATTCACGTGATAGTTGTGACTTTACACTCGAAAATGCATTTTTCCCAGACATACACGCAGCCCCCTAAGAATACAGCAAAATTGAACGATAAATAGACATATGCACCTGCAATTACTTGAGTTACAGATAAAGGTGAGGTGGATGGTGGAAACAATGAGTTAGTTTCGGGTTTCGCGAATGCACGAAAGAGCTATGTATTGTATAGAAGCCGTATTATCTAAGTACACGTCTTTATTCGGGGAATTTTGCTTTGACGTTTGTTTGACTGTCTGTTCTCCGCCCGAAAATCTGTCAGAAAAACGTCAAAGAAAATTCCCCAAATAAAGACATTCAAAGATCCTGAATTGCATTTTTTCAATGTACCTGCATTAATTTATGAAGATATTTTCAGTACTTCAATGGACTTGAGAATTATTATCAATGACAATTATCAACATCCGACAGCCGTAAAAATTTGTATAACTCAGTGTTCATTAATTGTGTTCCTGTATTGTTGAGAGCCTTTAGATCTGTCTCTGATTTTTTTTATACAATCGCTACTCCAAATATACTTTAACATACTCTATCATCATCATCATCATCATCAGCCCATATTTGTCCACTGCTGGACAACATACTCTGGGTAGAGTTTAATTTATGCAAGTTTTAAAATAGGAATTATTATAAATATGTTCATGCTTCGCCTACTTTTCAATTGAATCTAAAAACATCCAACTTATTAAATTTCATCGAAAACGATTCATCATTGAAATCGTGAAAACCAAATATATTGTATTCCTAATACTTATGGATAAAAATCAATTTTACATAAAAGGGCGACAATCGACAAAGGGGTTCATTTTAAATTAATATGCAGGTATAATGTAAATAAGAAGGGCGTTGTAACGCGTTCATAGAAAAGATTGAGACTGACCCTTCGTCCTTTATTGTGCCTCAATAACATTGACAAACAAATCAGATTCCAAATTCAAATCAAGGCCACCTGAGGGAAAGAAAGGGTAGATTGAATGAAGCATTCGCAAAGGGCTCTTGTTAAGGGCCCATTGAAGGACAAGTGAGCTTTTTAGGGTAAGTGCTCCCTTCGTGTTAAGCCCCTTGCTCTTTTAGGGACTCTACCCCATTTTACCTGTCTTTTGATGATTATATGTATGTATGGTGTCATTGTATGATTCAGTTACTAACTATAGTTACTTAAACCTGTTTTGTGATTTTTTGTTAGCCCTTTTACCGTTTTATTTTCCACATAAAAGTATTATGGTATTTATAATGTAGAGTCTTTTACCGGTTATTGATTTTATGTATTCGGTTAAATGTATCACAGACAATTGAATATAATTCATTTTTATTCGTCATTGTTTTGTGCGAGATCGAAAAAAAATCTAATGCATTAACCATACAACAGATGAATCAGCCATTAGGCATACGAATACAAGATTGTGTTGCTCCGTCTCTTTCGCACCTGTGCGGTTTGTCTCATTAACTTTTCCTTCCATCCCTTACATCCTCTATTACAGTTTTTCAAAGTTCGAAATTTGAAAAGGTCGCGCACGTGCGCAGGAGTGCGTATCGGGTTCCACCGGAAACTGGCGTGAAGTGGGCACAATGGGCACCGGATGTGGCTTCTCGATACGACACGTATCATTTCATTGATATCTAAGAAAGAAAGACCAATATTTTCTTGTCGATTGGCGCTTAAAATCTATTGACAGTTATTGAGTGTTGCGCAAAAGGACTGTTTTTTTAATGTATTTTTTATATTTAATTACAGGCGTGTCAGTAATCTGAGAGTAGCGCCATATGGAGGTCCTTCCTGTTGCTTCCTTACCCACATTCTTGTTTCATTATCTATCACTTCATTATGCGGCATATAAAAACTTTTTTACTTCAGCTAACGGATTTTTTTTTGGGTACAAAACATGAATCACACAGCTCTAACGAATATTCATTCCAGTCTGTTCCAAAATTAAACTAATCAACGAATACTACTTCACTTGTTATTCGAATATGGATTTATGATTTCGACGTTGACTGGCACAAAATAATTACAAGGCGTTCGGTTTCTAATAAAAAATATATAAAATACATGAAGTAATCTGACGTAGTAACGACTAACTGTGGTCGACGCAGATCGTGCCACGGAGACATAAGGACCATAAATAAGTTGGCAGGATACCGCCATCGGGGCCCGAGATTGACTGCCCATATCACTTTATGGAAATAAATTATTATGATTGGGAGCTGTGGCGCAACCTGTACAGTCATGTACACGTTACGCCTTTACAAACCAGCGCACATAAATATTACCATAGAGAAGAAAAACTGAGAAATCAGAGATCAGATAAAACTGGTTTTGTTTGTGTTATGAACTTTATACATTCTGCTAGAAATAACGTGAACCAAACTGTTTTATCGTGAACTTTTTCGCATATGTTTTTCAATGAAAAGCGAGCTTAACGTATGGTGTTTTGGTACAGTTTTCAGTGACATCAGGCAGAGTTCTCGTTGCAAGTGCTGGTAATTGATTGTAATGATGGTTTATTAAGAACTGGAGCATCGTTGGATTTGCATAAGGCAGACGACAACGCTATTATTAAAATCTATGGTAGTTAACAATATTTTTTAAACTTTGTTGCGGAAACTTTTTTTAGTAACGAGCTGACTCATCTGTTGTTTTGTATCTGGGCGTGACATCTATCTATCTATGTACATTACGTATATAAAAGTGCTTATGTAATGTGTGTATGTATGTTGTCATAACGTTGTTTACACCATTTACCTAATTATAATTTCCGAAATTCATGAATGAATTTTAATGAAACTTTACAGTGTCATACGTGAATCGTGGACATTTGCTCAGCACGTGCCTCTGCCTACACCGGCCTGGGTTTAAAATAACGTGAAGTGTATTTTTCTTACAGTATCATAGCTCTAAAATGTTTTTTATACCAACATTTGACCGTGAACGCCTACCCCGCTTTGGGATTTAAAGTCGTGAAGTGTATTTTTTTTTACCGTGAACGATTTTGACTCGCGTGAGTAAAACCGCGAGGCGCGCTAGTATCGATCATAACGGCAAGATATCGATCAACATGTTAAACATTTTGCGCAAGGGAGGGCCGTTTCCTCGGCGCACATCCGTCGGCCGCGACGTCGTTCTGCAAGCGAGGATGCGCTTGCGCCAGCGCGGATGGGACGGCGTTGCGCACACGCGCGTACCCACATTAATACTAGAACGGGTTACAAAATAAACAATGATTTCTGTTAACCTTGTCGGCGGCGGCGGTGGCGGTTCACTTGCATTCGTTTACGGCGCCGACGTGCTAGGTACGCCGAATGTTGTGCTGTTCATTGATGCTCTAGTATGAGTGCGGGGGATGAGTCGTCAGTATGAAATAACCAGTGTATGAGAAACAAAACCTTATATCCGATAAATTTAATGAATTCACTGCATGATGATTATTGTATTGTACGTTGTTGTGACAATCATTGGAGCGTCACAATGATTTTTTTTTTGTGACTAAATCCTAAACGTAACTGAGTGACTCTATCCATCTACTCACCCTTCCATATAAGGCCGGGGTCCAGGTCACAGGGGTCCCTGGCGCGCGAGCTCGGGTGCAAAAACATACTTTATCCAGAATCCAGTAAGGCCATGCTGCGCAGACGCAACCAACGACACAACACACCACTCCTACACGTAACACTATCAACGCGACGTTAATCCAGTTACACTGTAATGCCTATTGAAAAAAAAAATGAAAAAAAAAATAATTAAGAATTAAAAAAAGAAGGATTTATAAACTCAAAAGAAAAAAGAAAAAATAAAATCACAACGTAAAAAAAAAGTTACACTCTCACGTGATTCAAAACTGAAGTACTAGTGAATATAAAGATGGAAGGGTAGTACTGAACTTAGGTGAGTGGTGCACAGGCACCGGGGTTCGTGTCGGCGGCGGCAGTCGTGGCTGGCGGGGGCTCCGGCGGCGTCGAGGCCGATTTCGTCCACCACCTCGCAGGCAGGGAGGGGAGGGGGAAGGGGGGGAGAGGGCAAACGACACCACCACTTATAACCTTCTACACAAAGACAATTGCTACCAAAATCGAGGGTACTTTGTAATTTTCACCACTGTAGAAATATCTTCTCAACGTACAAGTAGCAATCGAAGACAATTTCACAATAGAATCGGAGCGAATATAAAAAAGAATTTTGCAATAGTATCAGACGCTACAGTAAGGTATAGTTCCTAAAACGTCACGCACCGCTACGTCCAGTAACGACTGCAAAATGGTTTGTGACTGACGTGAAATTATGTTGTTGTGTGTATCGCGACATATTGGCTGTGTTGCCGAAATGCTCTTAGTACAGTCGCGCAGCCGTGTGGTGACGGCGAATAGAATATACGTGTCACCACCCCAGCCCAACTTTTCCCGTCACGGGGGTCGTAAGAGGCGACCGAGGGCGCTCTCCAGAGAACGGGCAGCAGCGCTCTCTGTGAGTTAAACCACAACACCACTGCGATCGCCAACCCGCCTGCCAAGCGTGGCGATTACTGGCATTTCACCCCAAATGACGGATCTCATTGGGGGAGGCCCTCGTCCAGCAGTGGACGTTATGTGGCTGATGATGATACAGTCGCGCACGTATTAGCGAAAACAGTTACAATGTGATCCTACGTTTTCCTTTTTACGACTATGTTTATGAACGCCGCCGGTTTGTTAACACTTTTGTTGTCATTCGATATAAGACGACAGAAGTTTCATTATTACCATATCGACAGATGGTTAAATATCCGCAAAAGGGTTAATACCATTTGAGAAACAGTACCTATATAAATAGGCGCAGTACAGGTCTTCAAGTCGCGGGTGAATAGATACCTAATGAACAAGTGTGCTCCGTCGTAGAGCACATCGCTGCTTAACATCAGGCAGGATGGTGGTCAAACGCTTGTTCTTAATGATTAAAATAAATTGATTAAAGCAAAATTAGGCTACGTTGACTACGTTTGCTACGCGCGTAGTAGTCTCGTAGCAGATGCTACGACGTACCGTCAAGGTCACTTATGCAATTTGTAATTGCATATTTTTTTTTTTCATTGAGACCTAGATAGTTTTCGCTTAGCCTCTGGATAGGGTGAAAGAGAGCGTAAAAACAGCGCCAAGGTCGCACTGTTGCGCCACAGAGCAGGCATCGATGCATGCCGACTCGCGTGTAATAACACCTTCTCGACTGAAGGCCAAGAAAAACGACTTGCTCGTCATCTATTTTCGTATTCGGTGACTGTTAGGTTTTTTTCTTCGTCTAATTGCACAATGTTTAAAAGTATTTTGCACGTTAAGAAGGTCGACCTACAAGGACGTCCATCAAGATTCGCGATGTCCTAAGTCCGTACTATGTGCCTACCCGAAATCGATGAGCATGTATGAAGAGATGTATGGAAGGTATGTATGTATTTTGAAGAGGAATTCTTCAGTAATTTAAGCAAAAAGAGTTCAGAATAGAAACTTTCTGTGGACTAACGACAGTTACTAACGATGTTAGTAGAAAAGTCTAAATTTTTCACAACTGTTTAATCCTACCTACTTACTTCAAAAGCAACTTTTGCACAGATCTAGAACTTCCAGAGTAAACAATCCACACCTCACCAAAAAACCAGATCTTTCGGTAAAATAGTCCTAGTTCTAGAAACAGAAGCTATATTTAAGTAAAACATTTTATTGAGTTTTCGGAAAGCACTTCTGTGCAGTATCTGTCTTTAATCACTTACTGTTGTTTATTAAAATGTTATTGTTTTTTGTTACCTTTATAGTTTTAGTAATTACTAAGTGTAAACATAAGGTACATTTTTGCAGTGCTCTAACAGGGTTTCATGACGAGATTCTTCGAGTCGTACATGCATTTAGTAGAAACTAGAATAAATTTGCAATCGCAATCAATTACTTTTTAATCTGTATATGGTTTTTACATAAATATATCTCGTTGTCTGATTTCCATAACACAAGTGCTTTAGCTACTTAACATGGATTGAAGGCAACGTGTGTGTTGTTGTAAAATATTTATTTACTATTATTATAAATTCGTAAAAAAAAACATTTTAAAAAGTCGATTTATCAAAAACTACACTTTTTGTGTTACACCTTTAATGCGGATGGACGGTTTTTACTTGAACCACATGCCACAGTACAAGAAACGTATCTAAATATAATAAGTGTGTTTGGACGGCTGAGATTCACTGTGCATCATAAAGCAAGACCACCCGGCGAATGCACTTGCCTGTTGCCTACTAGTAGTTACTACAGCAAAATTTATTATTTCATCGAGTTATTGCTGGCGTTGGACGCTCTGTGAAAACACAACTCTCTATGATTTACACACCGTTAATTTTATGGTTAAATCTTTTCAGACTGACTCTTGGCATAGGAATGAGTGTGGTCACGTCGAATTCTGTCCGTCTGTCTTTGAGGTGAGTTCTAAAGAAGTTTTTGCTAATGCAGTTATGCGTTTTTTGCGACATTGCGGAATATCTTTCATATATAATCTGCTGATCGACATAGAAGGAATAGGTTATAATATAGGTAATAGGTAAGAATTAGGTTAGGTAAAAGTTTCTAGGCAAACAATTATATTTTTGCGTAAAAAAAATTGGAAAAAAACGCCCGTATATCAGGACAGGATATGGTAAAAACATATTTTAAGAAATCCGTAAAAGAATATCTCTAGTAGAAATATTCATACAGTATGATTCAATTAACGGCCAAAAGTATTACCACATGTGCTAAATTTAGGTATAGTGTCTATGTGTCTACAAATAAAATAATTATTATTGTCAAATGCCTACTTTATTAACCAAGATCATAATAAGCTTTATTAGTAAGCGTCAGATTAAATTTGTGTTGTGAGTCTTTTTAATTAACAGATGTCGCGTATTTAACACTTACCGAATTATAATATTAAATATTTTATTAGCACCTACATGATTACATATTTATTATTTTATATTGTAGTCGTTGATGGATTTAAAATATCAAAAGAATTACAAGTACTTATTACATTTGTCCTAAATAGTATACTAAAATGTACTAGGACAAAATGAAAAGATAGAAATCCACAGAGTTCGTGTTGGAACGTCCTAAACAGTGAACAACGTCAAAATGAAAAGATAACTTTGCACAAATGTCTTCCGTCCGTTCGTGACCGTTAATTTAACAGACTACGAGTATAACAATAATATGAACAACAACAAATGACTTACCAGTGTTATTGTTGTTGTTGTTGTAATGACGCGCGGGCGGCGGCAGGTAGTCAGGAAGCTCGGGAAGGCATACGTTGCTCTCGTACATGTTCGGAGGTACGTTAGCCAACTGGGAACGCTCCTTTTCCACATCTGAGGGGGAAGAGTTTTTTATAAACTTTTTTTATTGCTTAATTTTCGACCAGTACTATGAACTGTACCAAAAAGATCGGTTACCTATTTTGATCGAGGTTCTTTTCTAGATTGTTTATTTAAAAAAATAAACCGAATTATAATGTAGTATCACTGTGATTTCTCATGATTAGTTTAAATTTAGTCTGAATAATATGCAGCATTTATCATTAAAATGGCCATTCGATGGCTTAAATTTCGTGCAAAATTTTCTAGCCACACGCCAAAAAATCCTTGTAGCATTGTACATTTCTATTTTTCATATTTCAGACTGGCCACGTTAGAAGTGGTATAATGAATTTCTAGACAATCAATCATATTTTATCATAAATGTTGACATCGCGAGTTATAAAAAATGTTTGTCCACTATCAGATTTGGCACTGAAACAGCGGTTTGTGAATGTTTTAGTGGAGACACATCCGTTCTTGAGGAGTCCTAGCGTGTTAATGAGGTCGTTGGCATGAAAACAATCGTTCTTTTCTGGTAAACGACAATAGCTGAGCGTACCTAATTAATTCTTGCACTAGGTCTTGTATTTCCCTCTAGTTTTTACCTTGTTCTCATTATTTTTGGCTAGTCTTTTATTTGACTATTTTATCAACTAAGAACATAACTGAGAGACAGGGGGAGATAACAGCAACAGATGTCAGCCTTTTTGTAAATATTTAATAAATAAAAATAAAATAAAAAACAGGTCTTTTCGATTGTCCACTTGCTACGATGCTGGCACAGATCTCTTGCTTCTAGGAAGACTTGTATACTAATCTCTTCTTCTTTCTAAATTAGAGAATAAAGGTAGGCAATGTTTAGTTTAACACTTTCCCGGACAGTGAAGAGCTATATAGTTAGAACTTCTATTGTTTCTATTTACTGTAGGCGAATGTGTTAAACAATGTTGTTGTTCTTTACATTTTTATAAGTAAGAAAGTTCTTACAGGATCGTGACAAGTGCAGGTCCATGTTCTCTGCCTACCCCTCTGACAAACAGCCGTAACGTCTGTGTGAAAAATACTTCGACTTTCAACTTACCTTTCTGCAGTAGATCAAGATGCTCCCACAGTATATCGCCCATGAAGGCTGGGGCTCGAGCTACGAAAGCCTCCCGTCCCATCGCGCATATGTCCTTGCCCTGAGTGCGAGCGAACTGCTGCATCGCCACACCCTCCAGGGAGAACTCGCGCGCCGCCCAGCGCAGCCACGCCGACACCGCCGCCTCGCTCCATTGTCGAGGATCTGAGTAAAAAATACAATAAATAAACACTCTTATACAATGTTTACGGGCAATATTTACTCTTCAGGGTTCTGGGATATTCCCACCCACTTTCCCACCACTGTGATTCCTCTTAGAGCCAGGATCCACAGCGGCATCCAGAATAGACAAGAGCTCAATCAGTGACGACTGGGCTAGATCCCGGGGGGGCCTAGCCTTCTGTCTTGGATCCCACAGTTATTAAACTAAAGACGGTATAGAAATAAGAAGAAAAAATACATATATGCGCTGCATTGCAATGCATATGATTTTTTTTTCTTCAGGGTGTCTAAGAGTACAAATTCTTAACATTTGCATAATCAGGCAAATATTCTTCACGCTTTTTAACACATTGGCGGACAGTAACGTAGACACAATAGATGTTTTATTGTTATGACGCCTAGAAGCGCTAAGAGTTAATCCCAAAATCGGACTACCTCCTCAGAGGAACTTATTAAGTTGAGCTCACGATTCGTCAAGCGTATTTAACTCATTCATATCGGTCGCCGTTATATGTGTTATGTTATATATGTTGGTTTATGATCAGTAAAAGTACATCAGAGCACAGGAGTGGCTGTAGCCAAGTTGTCCGCTAATTCGACGTCAATCCATCGGAAGTAGGTTCGGTTATACGTATCGAATACGTTACGCAACGTTCTTACGGTGAAGGGAAATATCCTGAGGGAATCGCCATACCTTAAAATGTATGATACTTTTTCAGGAACGTTTGTGTGGCGTCGCCGAGGCAGAGGCGGAAACCTTCAAGACGACCTAACGCAGCGACGCGAAATGATAATTTTGAGATATAATACTTAAATTCTGTATATAGTTCTAGGAAGAAACGAGTAAACTGTGTACTTAATCGCGCATGATTGTGCAGTCATTAGGATATCAACTCTGGGGTATCTGACGAAATGTAATCCGACAGATTGCCTATATCGTGGTATATTCGTACTGTTCTGCCGAAAGGCATAAAATAGCAGTATTATCATGGAAATATGCGCTTAATTACGACTGAGCTTTAGAACCGTTTAAGAATCATAATTCTTCGCCCAAAAGCAAGAATTGTGCCCTTCTCCTATTGGTGGCAGTGTTTGTTATATTCACAGTTTTCAGAAGCGAACCTTGACGGCAGCGACAGTGGCTTGTACCAGGCCGCCATGCGTACCCAGGAGGTAGCAGTGCACGCACCGGCACGCATCACTGCAGGAGCATCCACAATTACTGCGCGTTGCCAACAACGGATCTTGCCACATTCGCTTTCCGATGACCTTGCGGACGATACGCTATGTTTTTCAGTGATTTCAGTAATTAAAACCTGCTGATTTAATGTGCTTATAATATTTGACTACATGTGCTTGTATGTAATAGCTAAATTAGTCGAGTGTGGCTTTTAGAAAACACGTTTTATTGTTTGATATTAGTTTAAAGAAATAATAATACAAGTATTCTACATGTTTTACGCTTAAGTGGTTGTTGATTGGGTAATTCTGTAAAATATCAACGCTCAAGACAAAGACTTGATTCGCAATTGTGTCTACTTTTAATCGAAAATAGGGTCCTTGAATTTATAATTACAAAAAAGATAAATCGTTGTAAACAAAACTATTATCGAAAGTGATGTTAAAACGGTTTCCGCAAAAACTAAGACTCGTCTATAAATATTAAGATATTCTTAGTAGAGAGAGGAATGTCGAAAGAAACCTTGAAAAGCAGAAAATCACATAATCGCTATGAAATGAAGAGTCAATCAGAGGGGAGTCATCTCGACGATGCGCGGAGCAAAAAGCTCCTCAATAGGAATATCTCCGCATGATAGAAGTAAGCGCCGGCGTCATTAAATACCGTTTCTTAAGTACACCAGTAGCTCCAGCATGGAGCACATAATGCGTGTGTGACAAGCTACAAGTCGTCTCTTAACCAGCTCCCCATGCTAATCCCGAAATACCTCTCGTATAAAACGAATAAAATCTGGGAATAAAGTGGTAAATTATCCTTTATGCTTATTTGACAATCACATGTAACATAGCTATTACGTAGTTTTATTAATATTAAACTATTAAAATATCCTGATGTGATGACATTATTAAAATAATTTCCACATACGTGCATATTGAAGATATTTGCGTGTTTGAATTCGCAAGAGCGCTCATTGTTCGATGCTATCAAAAAATTAAAATGCGTTCCACAAAGGGAACATGTATTTACAAATGCCGCTATTTACTCAAACCGCACTTGATGTGCATTGTGACCGTCAACTGAATTTTCTAACATTATTTCTTTTAAAGATTTGCTTGCTTGACTTTTTTTCGGATTATAAAATAACGTTTAAGAGTGTGTATGTATGTGTATGGTATAATGCGGTCTCCGCTCGAGAACTCGTTTGCCCAAAGTCAAATGGTCATATCTCTAATGTTCTGTAAGTAGGTGTAATCTTAGCCTCGTGGTGACGGCGAATAGAATACATGTGTCACCACCCCAGCCCAACTTTTCCGTCATGGTGGTCGTAAGAGACGACCGAGGGAGCTCTCCAGAGAACGGGCAGCAGCGCTCTCTGTGAGTTAAACCACAACACCACTGCGATCGCCAACCCGCCTGCCAAGCGTGGCGAATACTGGCATTTCACCCTAAATGACGGATCTCATTGGGGGAGGCCCTCGTCCAGCAGTGGACATTATGTGGCTGATGATGATGATGATGAGGTGTACTCTATGAAGTATTGGAACAGTCTATGGGCGGCGACTGTCGGAGCTTTATCTATCGGCATCAATACACGTTTTTCCTCGAGCTCGGCTTAATTAGAGTCGTGGTAAGGACAGGACCTGTTCCCTTATCAACGCATTATCGTGCCGTGCCATTGTGCTGACGGTACACCGATAACACACTACTGCTGAACACAGGCCAACCTACCTGAAACCTGACTCTCTAGCCCCTCTCGCGTATAGCTACGGCCAATTTAATGTGAGCTGTTGCATGTAGACAGATGTATGGAGCGCTCGGTCAAGTTGTGAAGGTTAGTTGCGGTAGTTTTAGTATTGGACAATTTGAGTGAAATCTTTTTATCTATACGATGTAACGATGTAATGGCGATGTCATTATTAAGTTGGCGACTATGGAGCCGGGTAAGGCTTCTTGGTGGGTAAAGTACATCATAATTACGGTTTACTAGCGTTTTCGCATTAGCTATTCAGTCCTTGTTTTGAAAGGCGTAGCGTAGTACGGAATATTTATGTAGGCTGTTTTTTTCCGTTTATGTATACACTTCACTTCACGCCTTTTAATCCCAAAGCGGGGGTAGTCAGAGACACTTGCTACACAAATGTCCACGGTTTCCCAATCGTATTTCATCCAACGTGACAGGCGGTGTGGCCATCGCTGTTTTTTTTCACTGTGATTGTGATCCAGCTACCAAATGGTATTAAGGGACCGAAAATTCTGGTTCTGGTAATAGTTGTTAGCTAAAGAGTTATGCTAGCTAAAGAGTTGTTATGCTTAAGAGAAAAATACAGTGACTTCACGCCTGTCTTCCAGAGGGGTACGCAGAGGCTACAGATATCCATTTGTCACGGTCCTGACATACCCCTTTCGCTTCATCTACATTCATACATGACCTCCGGTTTCGAGCACTTTTCACGCCACCTTCCGCCAGGACATCACCAATCTGGTCGATGGACATACATTCTGGGGCGACCTCTACTCACCCGGCCCATTGCAGTGATTACGTTCTATATTAGAGTAGTCTTCTACACTCGGGAGCAATGAAATCTACTCATTTTATTACTGCAACCAGTAGTATACTGAGTCGATTTCATTGCTCCCGAGTGTATTTAATAATTGTTTTGGTGATGGCGACTACTATGGGTCATATTCTTTTTTTACAATCAGAGAAACAGTACTATGAATTCACGACCACTGCACACGTATACAAAATAAAACAGTACGATATTTTTTTTTTCATCGGAAACAGTATTATATCATAAACGAGATATATATATGCATAGAGCGTCTCTCGGCGCATCCGGCACCGGAAGTGCGAATAGACGCGGCACAGACGCACGCACTTCCGCTCCTACTACGACGGAGACGGGCGTCGAACCCGTCACCTCCTTCACTGTCATCGCATAGATAGACCACTGACCTATTAATCTCGACTTTATTACACACATACTGAACGCCCCGCGGTTTTATCCGTATATTTTCCGGTATTTTTACGTCTTGGGTTATATTATATCAGCTGCCAATATACATTACTAACCGTGCTATTAAAGAAAACCGCATCAAAATCCGTTAGGTAGTTCTAAAGATGTACATAGGGACAGAAAGCGGGAGGAGACTTTGTTTTATACTATTCCCCTTAGCAATAAACGTGTTGTCACTTATTACAACGGTTATTACAGGTCTACTTGAACTGGTGCTTCCGTATTTGACATACATCTGACAAGTTAAGTTGAGCTTTGTCTATCTTCGAAATAGCAATTCCGCCATTATTAGTAAGGCCCTATGTATTTACATCTTTGAGTAACATAAGCTATATATCTATCCTGAAATTCCACGCAATATACACGAGAGTAACACCGCGCGGAAAAGCCATTAATTCATGCTAATTGCTCACATCTCACCACCATAAGGAACGTGACTTATATCTTTAACTACACACAAAAAGGAAGTTGACGTGGTTCTGTATTAATAACTAAATTCGAAGGCCAATACATCCTGCCGTGGAATTGGTAAATGCGAAACCACCATAACGTCCGTTCCAGTGTATAGAGCAGAGTCAGTCGCCAACAACGCTACCGGCGCGGCGTCGGCGCAAGCGCATGGCACATTACCATATGCAAATCATACACCACATCAGGTGTCCAACGCATAATATTTACATACAATTACCAACCAGTGATGGGTTAAAAATAATAATAATAGAGACGTTATTAGCTTGCGCTATGTGCAACTTTATTCAGTTCACAGCAACCGATGGTGTTAAATAACTACATGGTTTAGTAGTTCGTGTTCTTGATTCTTTCTAGAAATTGTCGTGGGTTCGATTTTTGCCTGTATAGTATACCTACTACTATAATAGACTAGTTATACCACGTGGTGTTACTCATGTTTTATACCGTTTAATTTGGTATTTCGGGATAAAATATAGCCTATGTCACGTAGGAATAACGTAGCGTTAAATCTGAATGGAGACAGAAACAGGTAAAACTTAAAAGGGTATTTGCCAGTGTTTTGAGATCGCCCTGTATCAGTCTCTGACTATATATATATATATAAACTTAATATACTGCATGTAAATGGACCACGATACCAGTGGCGTGCACTGGCTTTTTTCGATAAGGTAGGCAGTAATCCACAAGGATTGACACCTATGTATAGGTAACTTGTCTTTACGAAACACAGGTACTTACCTATCTACTCACCCACAAAACATAGGGCCTCCGTTAGCCTATGTCGTAAGTACAACAAAAAAGGATCTAGCATAAATTATTATTAGGTCGGGTAACCAAAATACTAAGGTAGGCAGTGTATTTTTACCTATATGGTGTGCACGCCACTGCACGATACCCCGATTTTTATGATTCCATAAATGTTTCTAAGACCATTTCTCGAAGTACATTTACACACAAATTTCGGCTCAGATGAACAGTGTTTGAAATATTCCGGGATATTACGTCCGAACATTCCCACACTTAATCGTTTTTAATTTTCTAATTTCATTCTTGATTGCTAGAATCTCATAAATAAGAGGAATAATAATAATTTACTGTCGTATAATAACGACATTTCTAACTAACTCTTTTAGATCTTACAGAAGATAATATTTGCTGTGTTATTGCGTCTCCTTCCTGATCGTAAAGACAAATGGCCAATGATATGGGAAGTCGCAGTTTATGTAATCGCGCTGAAATAATAAACGATTTCCAAACATTAAATAGTTATGAAAATACGCGCGTAGAAGTTTCTTTGATTTTTTTTTACGTCGTATCCTGTCTTTCTTTTTTAATTTGAGGTTTAGTTTTTTTTTCATTTTCTATCATCGATAATTTTACCTTAAAGCCACTTTAATGCATACCCTAAACTATAATCCTAGGACAATTGTTAATTAACGCGACGACTGTAGCTTACACATTGCGGAGGCGGAAAGAAATTGATAAAAAACATCTAATAGAAATCAAACGATGGATACAAAAATGTTATTATATCCGAAAATTGTTACGTTGATGAATTAAGATACTGGCTGGTTGTAAAATACCTACAATTTATTAAACTTTTCGCTCAGACTTAGTCCAGATAAATGGAGATCTGTAGTCTCTGCCCTTTTGGGAGACAGGCGTGAAGTGTATGCATGTAGGTATGTACTAAGTTTCATAGTGCGAACCGCCAGGATGTGGAATGACTTGCCGGAGTCTGTTTTTCCTATGCAGTACAGTCTGAAGGTCTTCAAGTCGCGCGTGAATAGGTACCTAATGAACAAGTGTGCTCCATCGTAGACCACATCGCTGCTTAACATCAGCCAGGATGGTGGTCATACGTTCTAGACTTTGGTAGGAACATACTGAAGGCCCCACGCCTACAAGAGTATAGTTGTGTTTAATCTAAGGCTTGACAGTAAACTTAACAACTCGTAATCTTATGGTTCTATCTCATTCGTTTACTAAGTCAAAAAAGAAGGACAGAAGTAGTGTATGCTGTACGTTACCTTTAGGCACGCCAAGTCGGACCTGCTCCTTCTCCCAGGAGGCGAAGGTGGCCCTCAGCGCCTCCGTCATCTTCTTGTTGGTGCCAGGCGTGAGCGGCGGCACCTGTGACGGTATGTCTGTGAAAAAAAATGAGATAATGTTAGGATTGCTTTATAATCTATATATATAAAAGAAAGTCGTGTTAGTTACTCCATTTATAACTCAAGAACGGCTGAACCGATTTGGTTGAAAATTGGTGGGGAGGTAGCTTAGAAACTGGAAAAAGACATAGGATACTTTTTACCCCGATCTTGTTGGTCGCGTCGCTATATAGAGGGCGTTATAGTTTGTATGAAGAAACTGAAATTACGCGAATGAAATCGCGGGGCGTCCACTAGTTATAAGTATAAACCTGCGCAGAACAGTCTAAAGGTCTTCAAATCGCGGGTGAATAGGTACCTAATGAACAAGTGTGCCTCATCGTTAGACCACATCGCTGCTTAACATCAGCCAGGATGGTGGTCAAACGCTTGTTCATTGTGTTTAAAAAAAATTGAATAGAGAATAAACATGACATATCTTTTCGTTCGGTATACTGCGTGTAAAAGGACCCCTTAGTAAGTCTTAGAAACGTTGTTGAACTCGCCACTCGTTTATATAGATATTGGAGATTTTAATCTCTAATGGGAAGAAATAAGAATCATTTTCGTTGTAAAGGATGTTGAATGATGTTTTTCATTTAGACCATCATCATCATCAGCCCGTACCTGTCCACTGCTGGAAATAGGCCTCTCCAATTGCACACCACTGTGATCTGTTTTCGGCTTCTCGCATCCAGCTTCTGCCAGCCATCTTTCTTTCCATTCTTAGACCATTTCTATTTTAATTATTGAAAGAGAGACAAAAATATGATCATTGACAGGTTGGTTACTAATTATTATACAGAGTGTAAAGGGACCCCGAGCAATGGTCTTAGAAACGTTGTTGGACTCGTCAAAAAGAAAAACTTTTAGTATGGCAAGATGTAACAGCAAAAGTTTTGCTCGTGATGCTTTTACACGCAGTATAGTATACTCAGTAATTTATATAAGCAACATTTCAATTACAATATATATAATGAGGGCACCCTTTAACATCACCAAGTTCACGATGTACAAACACCGAAAAACATGAATAAAATAAATCCCCTCTCACACGACGCCCGCTCTAATTCCGTATCGCACGCCATACAACAATTTTCCCGGCAATTTCCGTGTCAACATTCGACATGGATACAACAATTATTATTCGAGCCTTTCTTTAACTTGAAAAAAAAAACACACACAATAAAAAGTATCGCCCGGTGGAATAAATCAGAGATAAACAACCTGAAAGTAGTTTTACATATCAGGCGGATGATGCTATACGATTCCCTGGTTGATATCAATAGTAACCGCGCGTTGGTTTACGTTTTCTTGGTTCATACGAAGTACTTGTTTCATTCATGATGGGCTTGTTTGTGTGCGTGTGAGTGTGTGTGCGCGAGTTGCCCAGGCGCACCTGCCGACCAGTTCCGAGTCGAGATTTGTGCTCTCCCACGGTCGCTGCCCGCTGGTGCAATGACTGATCTCCTAGAGACGGTGTACCAGCTGCCTGAATGCACAGTTTTCTAGCTATTACTATTTTTATGGTGGTTAAAATTACGTAGGTATATATATTTTTCTTAAAGTCTGCCTGGAATTTTTATCTGTATGTAGAGGTCTTTTTATATCGGAATAAAGTGCATGTTGTTACAAAAAAGGTATTTCGAAAAAGTTTTTTTCCATCTCATCGTAATATATAAAAATAATGACGTTAATACTTACAAATTGCGTAATATAAATACATATTATGTACAGGCGACCTAGCTCGAAAACAATAGTACATATTAACCCGAAGCGCGATTTACAACTTAATTTCGCGTCACAATAAAATTATTGCGAAAGACAACGAAAAATAAAACGGCATGAGGACATTAATTGCTGCGAACAGACCGCCGCATTGTGATTTACTTGGCTTTCGCAACAGTATGCGCGCGCACACCTGCCCGTGATTCACGAGAGGCTTCGCGCCGACTGCCTAGAGGGACACGTCGGACATGCGGATCTTTTAAAATGGGATCTCAACTGCTAATTAAACCTTACCAATGCAACACTTTGCATCTAAATTTCATTATCAAGTTGCTGTTATTAAATGAAACATATTTTCATCATAATAACGTTTCCATACTCACGAAACGTATACTGCGTATAAAAGGACTGAGAAACGTTGTTGGATTTGTCAATATGAACAACATTATTATGGGTATTTTTACATTCTGTATAGATATTCATACTAAAGTAGTTAGAGTAGAGGTACTAAAGGAGATTAAAAAAAAAAACATTACTAATATGATCGTATTAATGCAAGAAGCAGTCGGTAGGTACAGCTCTGTACAATACTGAATGACCCTCCTGGCAAAGTTTATGACTAGTCCCACAGAAACTGTGAGAATTTTTAACCTTTGCCACATGCAAATGCAAGTGTGGTCGAAGGATCCGCGTTACTTTTTGCTGTGCCGGCTCCAATTCTTTCTAAGATATGTAATAGGCATGACCTGCGCTTGCGCCGCGTCATTGCTTTTCACCCGCGTTTGGTGCGGCAAAGCCTTAAATAATAATAATTTATTTCAAGTATTACGCTCAAAGAGTTAGTACTTAAAACGATTTCATTTGACAGTAGAGTGTATAAGTGTACTAGATGTATATAGGTACATTACACTTTAAAATGACAAATAACTTGTAAACAAAGTATTAATATTACAGAAGCTCATGATTAATGTTTTCCAAAAAAAAAAATCTGTCGTTCGTTAGCCAAAAAAAGTTTCCAATGTCTGTCTGTCTGGCTAGATTCCAAACGAATAATCAAGTTTTTATAATGCATAATTATGAACGGAAAATGATAAACGAGACAGCGCAAAAACTTAAGAGATTGCGTGCCAAGTGTTATTTGCATTTGGCTAAATAAAGTAAGGTCCAGTGGATTTCATAGGGCTTGTTTTCTTGTTTCAACAATTGTCTATTACAATAATATTTCTAATTCCATTGCGTGATCTTCATTTGCCGTTTCCCATCAAATTCGTCCCGTATCCGCAATGTATAGTAAACTGTCATCGTCATCAATCAGCATGTTCTTTTGAACACAATAGATAGGTTACCTGGAAGAAATCGCTCCGAAGTCGCCTTTTAATATCTAAATCCTAATATTGACGGGCCCGTTGGTGTAGTGGTCAGCATGTCTGCCTCTGCTCCATAGGGCCGTGGGTTCGATTCACACCGCTGGCAGATATTTAGATGATGAGCTTTTAAGTACTTGTTGGATGTGTCTGGGTGTTTTATTTATATAAGTATGTATTTAAATGAAAAAAAAAATATATATAAGTAAATATATCTCGTTGT
>SJJU01003560.1:0-31835 GCA_012932125.1 Conopomorpha cramerella
GAATAAGGGTATTATACCGGTTAGGCCTTTTTATACCGAAATTCGTAGCCGGACATTTTATACCGTTATTCGTAAACGGTATACCGTACAGAGCGATAGCAGGCGTCTTCGGGTAGGTAAGGCGGGGCGCGCGGGCGGTAACAGGACTCGCGCGTCAGGCAAGCGTCACCTACCCCACCCAAGCCAGTTCGTGTTCCGAGCCTATCCGAAAGTCATACCGATACTATTTCGGTATACAACCGTTACGCCTCATTTGGTTACCGCAGACCGCTATTTCGCGAAACGGTATAATTTTATACCTTAACCGTATCGCGTTGTGCCTCGCGCTACCGGTATATAACCGTACCGATATTTTAGAAAACCCTAATTTTGCGGTTATCCGGTCCCTGCTCTCTTACATTATAACTTGATTGCAGCAAAGAACAAAATTGTGTGAATGGGAACTGTCAAATTGGTTCGTCGAATTAAAAAATAGACTACTATTTGTTTCTACCACAATTTAAAGTAATATTGTTTACGCTGTGTGAGAGTGACAGTGTCATACCACTCAATTCACTTCAATTTTGAAAAATGGCTCTTTCGTGAAGCTAAAAGCCTACAATTCTGCCAATGACACGTATAAGCCGCACATGTGTAGGTATCATAATATAGTAAAAAAAAAACACAAAAACTCCAAAACAAAAAAAAAACCCTTTTTGTGATTAACTAACTCGTCTAGCGATACCCCTGTCAAACAGCGACAACAATAATACTACAGACCGATCACAGTTTCAGAACAAAAACAACTGTATTTGCAACCCTAACCTAGCGTTTAGAATAAAACGAGACGACGATATGAACAAAATGCAGGAGTGAAAGAGTAAGAGACAATATCTTCTGTCCCTTACTGCGTATCAGTGTGAATCTGGATCTAAACTGTCAAATTAGTTGTAAAACTGACAGTTTGGATCCAGAAGTACACCATTTTCCATACATTCTGGATGGAAAGATACAGAGGTGGTATACGGCTTGCAAGTTTAGTTGTGTTTGGTCTGGGGATAACAGTTATTTTACCTTTTTATTTTACCTTTGACAGACCTACACTTTTTCTTTTGGTATTCCGGTTTGGATTCTGTGCTGTTTCAAACTTTTTAGGATGGCCGCCATGACATGTGTGTAAATATGGTTACCCGCTTATAACATTTTACTATGCACATTATGGCATTCTTTATAAAATTTGGCGTTTTTTGTAAATCTAAATATGGCAACACAATGCTTAGGAGGGGTAACATTCAATGCCAGAGGTTAAAAAAAATATGTACCTCATGGTACGGAAAGTACAGACACATTTCCGGCTTAGATTTTATGTAGGTAAATTATATATCTATCTAATGCTTACGCTCGAACAGTTCTAACTAATATACTTTAAGAGGCAACAATCATTAATATATATATTTTATACATCATTCTTACTATATCCATATTTACACATAAGTTATTTTATCACCGACTACCAATAATAATTCCATTTAGCAATTTAATTCAATACCCTGTTTGTTTGCAAAATCATCTTGAAGATGAAATCAAGTCATCAAAAACTTTTCCACAGTCGCTCCATTGTAGAAACATTTTGGACATTGAAAGTTTTTGTCGATTTGTTTATTAGCCTGAAAAAAAAAGAATAACGTAAGTACTTACAGGTAAGTACATAATACAAAATAAAATATAAAATAAATAAAATAAAATAGGAGTAGTAGTGACCAAGATTGAAAAGGGCATGCTTCGGTGGTTTGGGCATATGGAGAGAATGGATGAAAGTCGTTTGACGAAAGAGATTTATATGGGTGATGTAATGGGCCGGGTGAGTAGAGGTCGCCCCAGAAGGACATATAAAGACCAGATTGGTGATGTCCTGACGAAGGTGGCGTGAAAAGTACTCGAAACCGGAGGTCGTGTATGAAAAGATGTATGAATGTAGATGAAGCGAAAGGGGTATGTCAGGATCGTTTCAAATGGAGATCTGTAGTCTCTGCCTACCCCTCTGGGAGACAGGCGTGAAGTGTATGTATGTATGTATGTACAAAATAAAATATCATTTTACAAATACACTAATTTAATTTTTTTTCGTGGTTAAATTGGTCTGTCGAACCGCGCCTAAGGTATTTATATTTGTTACTAGCTGCTCCGGCAAACATTGTTTCGCCAATATACATTATTTTCGCATCGCACGCATCGAAAGCCCTCAAGGATGAATAATTTTCCCCGTTTTCTTCACATTTTCCATTATTTCTTCGCACCTAATAGTTGCAGCGTTATGTGATAAAGCCTTCCTCGATAAATGGTCTATTTAACACAAAAACAATTTTTCAATTCGAACCAGTAGTTCCTGAGATTAGCGCGTTCAAACAAACTCTTCAGATTTATAATATTAGTATATATGTATATCGCGGGGCGAGGTGAGGGGTAGGAAGGCCGTTGCCGCCTCCCCGAGAAATACCTAAGGCGCGGTATAGAGGTAGCGTTCGGATCATTGTACTGCCAATAATCTTTTATTAGTTGAGGAAAAACCGATAGTAACCTATACGGCGGCGGCGCGTAAATGAACGTCGAGCAATAGTCTTAGAAACTTTGTTAGTTTTTTTGTACACGCAGTACCTATAATTTGGATATGATATTTTTTGCAGTATTGTCTTTTGAAGAAATGATATAAAGGGCCAAACAATGAGTCAACACATTTATAGCTCTTATTCTCCATAAAGACTTACTAGGTAGTAAGTAGGTAAAGAATTTTCTCATATTAATCCTGATGCAGAGCTTGCAACCCTTTATAATGCATGCATGATCAGCATGATACATGAGTAACTAAGACCCGTATTCTTAAACGTGAACTAAGAACTAATCAAGAAAGTTATATGCTTTGTCTAACTAGAGTCCAAAAGAGGTGAATGTGCCTCAAGCATCAAGGCCTCTTCAAACCAAACCCGCCGGCCCGCCAGCTTTAGGTTACCCGCGCGATAATCGCAAACCATGCCCGGCGTTTCAACCCGGCGAGTTTGGTGTGTTTTGGCCTTAACATTAATGAATTGATGTTTATTTCAGTATATGGCAACAAGACTTATGGATAATTTATCTATTCCATAGGAATAAGTACTTAAATAAAATACTTACCACAAGACAGTAATAGCAAAATATATGGCTACAGCCCATTGTGTGGGGAAGTACAGGTTTATTACTACAGTGGGCACATGTTGTATTTATGTTCATAGATGGATTCTTCATACTTCCATTAAATGTAGGCTTCTTCCATGAAAAGAACCTCAACACGCTTGTGAACTTTTGTCTTGCGCCACAAATATTCAATAAAGATACAGCCGTGCCTATTAGTTCCTGAAAATATTGCCAAATTCATAATTAATAAATTTGAACATGAATATTACGCCCCTGAAGGCCGTCGTAGCAACTGCACAAGTAGTTGTCTACAAGGATTTTTTATTATTCCATTGGCAATTGTTAATGAAGAAAATATTATCTTTGAAAGGATTTAAGCTATAAACTAATTACATTTAAAATTAATGATAAACTTACAATAAGATTATGCCACAACAGCTCCCTGGTCCATGATAAATCTGACAGATTTTCTCTTGTGACTTTGTCAGCAGAAATCTCCAGTCCCAGAATTAAATCGATTAAAACGGGATATTTTCCACTTTGTATGAATGACAAGAAATTCAGAACATCTGCTATTAGCTGTACATTTTCCAAATTGTGTATGATACTCTGTAGTTTTGTATTACTTGTGTAGCTGTAAATAGACCTGTCTTTTAAATACGACAGGCCAACAGTGTATCCAAAATACCACCATAATTTACTTCTTGTGAAATTGTCTTTCTTATAATACAGTGAAAGCATCTCTTGCCCAAAAGTAGACTTTTTATCATAAATGGAATACTTGAATATCCATGATCTTATCAACAATTCTATTTCTGGTAAGTATGGTTGTAGAAGACCAGGCTGTAAAATAGTAAATGATAATAATATTAAAAAATCTGAATCAGAAATCATTGTATGCCTTTGAATGTGGAAAACATTCATAGAAATTCATGTAAGTACCTAAATTAATATCTCAATTTATAGAAGTGTTAGTAGATAAACATCTGTAGGTAAAGACATATAGATGTTACATATTGATGGAATAGTTCTAAAGTGAATTAAAAAATTTACATGATAATAAGTGACTTTGTAAGATTCTCAGCCAGGGTCATCACTGGCACATCTCAAATCAAACCTAGATAATGGAAATTAATTGAAAAAAAAAGAACAACTATTCCTTTGTACCATTTTTCTATTACCTATTCATAATATGGGTATTGATGTGATGATGATACAGTTGAAATTAAATGATTAGGTTTTGGAATATTGTTCATTACATTACCTACATTAAATTTTAATTACTCACCTCAAAAAATTTTGTTGCACCATAAAGCTGTTGCTTCAATACTTCTTCAAGTTGAGTATCCAAATGTACAGCATCAAGCTAAAACAACAAAATACAGTAGTGCTTAAATTTAAGGTTTGGGCATATGGAGAGGATAGATGAAAGTCGATAAACAATATAGGTGACGTAATGGACCGGGTGAGTAGAGACTGCCCCAGAAGGTCATACGGGTTGGTGATATCCTGGCGGAATGTAGCATGAAAAGTACTCGAAACCAGAGGTTGTGAATGAAAAAATGTATGTACATAGGTAGATGAAGCCGCATACCCCTTTGGTATGTCAGGACCATCAGATCTGTAGTCTCTGCCTACCCCTCTGGGAGACAGGCGTGAAGTGTATTTATGTATGTATGTACAATTTTCTTTATATATTTAAATGAAAAATAAAATTATAAAAGTAAGTATATCTTGTTCTCTGATTTCCATAACACAACTTGTGTTTTAGCTACTTAACATGGGATGAAGACAGTGTGTGTGTTGTTGTAAAATATGTATGTATGTATATATTATGCTATACAGTAGGAATTATGATAGTCAAACACTCCTGGTATTTTTCAATCTGAAATATAATACATTTCATACTTTTAAATTACTTATACTTTAATAATTGATGTACTAATGTCAATAGTATGTATAATTGATATATTGATTATTCCACCAATTTCCTGGGAGTACTGAACTTTAGGTAATCCTCAATTCCACCCCAATACCCCTCAAAATATTGAATTTGCTCACTTAGTATTAAGTGTACATTTTGCGTGGTCACTTTATATGTTTTACATTTTATGCGTCAATTTTGCACATTTTACATATTGCTGAATGTACTTGTGTCACAAAATGCTGAATGCTCATTGAGCACAGTGCACATTGTACTGGTTTGTACATTTTGCATGTTGTTCTCATTTTGCGTATTGTACTTTGTCAGTCAGAGGGTAATAAAGTAGCACCTTATATAGTAAAGTTGGAGAGAGAAACTTGCTCTATAGATCAAATAGAGCGTACAAATTACATTTATTTGATCACAGGTAAAGACAGTTCTAGTCATGGTTCGCAAAATATGCAAAACACACTATTTCTAAATAAAAGACCAATAGTTAGTTCAAATTACGTACCTAACATGATTATAATTTCCCAGAAACACTTCATATTACCTAGGTACCTCAAGTTTCTACAGTGACGAACCAAAAATTGTAAGAAAAATTAATATAATGTAGGTAAATCAAGTATTCCAACCTGCGTAACTCTCGGAACGTAGTTGAGTGGCATTTTATTAAATTCTTCTTAAACCAATGAGAACTTTGAACGCAATAAATTATTAAGTATTAACTTCATTACACATCCACCTTTTCAGAAACCAACACAATACCTAAAGGCTGTCCACAAGTACATTGCTAATAATTCATTTCCACAATAGACAAAATTCACCTTTAGCCAGAAACCCCAGACCAAAACATAACAAAACTGACAAATGTCAACAGAATTCATCTTTGTTTGACACGTTTCATTATTTTTTATTTCGCGCAAACCGAATAGACAAAGACAACGAACCCAGCAGCCAAGATTGACCCGTTTCAATTAAATAATATCCTTCTTTAGGCCATAATAAAATGGAAAAGCTCCATTTTGGCAGATTTATAGAGAAGCTCACATCTCCGTTCCAGTGCACACAAATTATAGAATGCACTCTGTGGTGCAAATCAACTTCAGGATTGAGAAAACTGGAATGACTGAGATTGATTTAATACTGTCGTACTTGAAGTTAATTGAGTGATTGATTGATGGATGGGTCGATTTTTGTTTGGTTGCTCTGTCCGTTCACGACGTGTTCAGTGTTCAATTTACGTATTTCTTAAAATATAAATAAATACTTTTCTTTGATCGTTAATACGGTAATGGAAACCTACTAGTGATTTCAAATATTTAGCAGTCATGGTAGTTTCTCAACGTGTTAGCAGTAGCGATACGGTAAAATCCAAAACAAACAGTATCAACATGGCGGCCAAACAAAATTCCGTTTCTGACACCAGAGCAGAACTAGCAGAGTTGGTCAAGAGAAAGGCCGAAGTCGCAGTGAGTAATGTATACCTTGTTCATTAAAATTGGCTTTAGTGCCATTCGAATGTCATTGCATTCAACATTTTATGTAATTCTTTCCAGGAAACCCTAGCAAACTTGGAACGACAAATTTATGCTTTTGAAGGATCATACCTGGAAGACACCCAGCTTTATGGCAATATCATTCGTGGATGGGACAGATATTTAACTACCAATAAAAATACTAATCCTAAGGCTGATAAAAGAAACAGAAAATTCAAGGAGGCTGAGCGCCTGTTTTCTAAATCTTCAATTACATCTATGGCTGTATGTATTCAACTATTTGCTTACCTTTTTTTGTAATATGGTTTGTTAAGATAAACAAAACTAAATGTTATTACTTTTGCAGGCTGTCAGTGGTTTAGTGGATCCAGCTGAGGCAAAAAGTAAGTTCTTAAATTTTTGTAATGGAATATTACAAAAACTTGCATTATTCTAAGATGTCAAATTTTAAATTTCCTTGTTCATTTGTCACATCCTTACATGTCTCCATACATGCTTAACAGTTGTGGATACTCAGTATACCAGCCTCCATTGCAATCTGATTGATTAAACTAACATATTTTCAATTATAGGTAGGTGTGTTGGAAAAATAGAATCTATTTCTTTCAGTTTGCAGTATTTTTTACAGCAATACAACCTAAACTTGTAGACTTGCTTTACATCAAGAATTTCTTATTTCTATGTGTACTACAAATAAATGTTTCTGTTTCTATGTTTAAACCATACACAACCAAATATTTTCAGATGAGAGAAATAGTGAAACAGAGTCACAAACAAATGAAGATTCTTCAGACACACAGCTCAGTTCAAGTGTGAATCTTGGAGGACTAAATCATACCACAATTCATGGTTCATCAGAAAGCATTGCATCAAAGCCTGCTGGTAAACATCACACAAACGGTATTCATGACAAGTCAAATTCATTGCCGAAAACTTCACATAAGCTGGGTGCAGCATCTGGACTGTTGCAAAACAAATTTGGAAGCGACAGTAAATTATTAGTGTCCTCCATTGACAGCCGACCTAGTACACCTAAAGATTCCAACCTCCATCTGGTAAAAGGAGACTCCACACCAACATCATTGAAGCACAAACTACCACCAAGTAGTGGTGGAAGCGGCAGTGTTAAGAAAAGCAATAAGAAATCTAGGCATAGATAATTTTATTTAAAAAAGTATGGTTAGTTATTTTACATTTTTCTAGTAAAAAAGTTATTGTGAAAGAGGAAGCAATGGGACTGGGCCAAACTTGGTGATTGAAATAATTCTGAAATTGCTACAGTGTAGGAATTTTGTTGTTATTTCAATAACCAACATTTTTCTTGCTGGGCACTTTCCTTGTTTTTGTAGTACATAATTTGGTATTTTAACTATAAGTACTGATAAGGGTATCAGTTTTGATTGCTATTTGTATTGCCTGACCTCAGCAGAGTTTGTTTGAATCTTGATTCTGAAACAGCAATAAAATATTTTTAATAAATAGTTGTTCAATTATTGTATTGTAACTTTCAGCCCTGCAATTTCATTGTTAGTTTCAATATTTAATACATATGTACTAACATCCTCTATGTAGTGATGCATCAAAAAAATTGTATTAGTTGGTCCATGGCAGTGGCATGAACTGGCTTTTACGACAAGGTAGGAAAAGTAATCTCCAAGGATTTACACCTATGTATAGGTAACTTGTCTATACGAAATATCTACTCGCCCACAAAACAGGACCATGTCGAGAGACAAAAAAACATCTAGCAATAACTTTATTATTAGGTTGGGTAGCCAAAATACTAAGGTAGGCAGTGTATATGGTGTGCATGCCACGGGTCCATGGGGAGAGCTAACCAATTCTACATGATTTTATTATAACAATTAATTGTGGTGGTCCATGGTGTAGACAACACAAAACAACGGCAAGGTTATCCAATATTTCTATAGATTGCTGAAACTTACGCCTTAAAACATTAGGTAGATCTCTTATGGGTCCACAATATCTTACAGACAGATAATAAAGCACAGGCAGTAATGATATGATTCCTGTGCAACACAAGAAAATCAATTCTGGACTTTTACGTAATTTACAGCAGCTGAGGGTCTTACTCCAAATTGATCTTGTTGCATTCATCTGTAAACAAAATAAGAAATTGTAATACCTATGGCACAAAAACAGATAACAGTCTCACATACCTTAGTGACTTATGTTTGGCATCAATCTTGGCTATTATGTATAGTTGTGCCCTGTGGTATTACTTACATTTTATTAGTTTCTGTGGGTATTTATGGATATAAGATTTAGCCTAAATTGCTCATACTATAATGTACCATTCCATTGTTGTAAGTATTGTCTAAATCCATTCAATCCAATCTGTCTTTATTAATATGTAATTTTCAAAATTATTTCAGCAAATTCAGATGATAATTATTACCTCAGAAACTTTTAACTCTACATTATTACAATGTATATATTAGTAGATAAGTACTTACGGAGTCAATGATGTCCATACATACACTTTCAATACCGACATGATCTGCGCTTAACGTTTTATAAAAGTCATCTAATTTTAGGTATGATTGCATGCATTCCTCACACACATTTGCAGAGTTATTTCTCTCCAGGTGTGTTATGATACAATCCATTGTATCATTATACATCATATTGAACTTAACAGTGTTATTGGAAAGAACTGGGCTAGTGTCAGTCCATGTGAAACAATCTGGAATCAAACACATGAATTAACACAATATTTCATTTCTTTGATGTTTATAGCCTCAATAACAGAATAAGGTTAGAAATCATTATCAAGTTAGTTAGTATACATAGAATTTCTCCAGTTGAGTTTGTTTCTTGTTATGTTTGACATGTAACACTGACTCGATAGAAATTAATAGTAAAAAACTTTTTTTTTTTATTAACTTTTTTTTTTTATAAATAAATACCAAAACCAATTCAATTTTTGGAGCTGCAACCCAATGTTAATGTTTTTACTAATATGTCTAATGGTTAAGTAACACTGAGAGAGGCCCCATATTATTTACAATCTACATAATGGGAGTATTTAAATCCTTTCCTGTCAAGACATGGGGTAGTACACATCTGGTCTGGGTGACAACAGTACAAACAATAGATAGAAGTAAACTTCAGAATCATACCATTGCAATTCCCTTTGTTCCAAATTGCTAATATGCTTTTATGATATTCAAAAACTGCATTCAATCTGTCTTGAGACATTAACACATCCCGACATAGAGTATTGTTCACAGTTGTTTGCAATAACTCATTGTAAGTTCCTTTAAAACTTTCATATTGTCCTATACACTTCTCACAGAGACGGACAGGCCGAGCATTTTCTATTGAACATAGTGTTAGGTTTGCTGCATCATTAGCAAAATTGCTCAATATAACAGAACACTCTTTAGGATAAGGATAGAGGTGACCTAGTGTTCTGAAAATAAATGGAAATGTATTACCTATAATTTCTTGAACTAACATTATAAAGAAACCACAACAAGGTACCTACGTGATTTGTAAATCGACAGCACTAAACACAGAAAATAATTGAATAAGTACAAAAATCTTCAATGCTTCGTGCATTTTGACACTATTAGAATCGTCTGCTTCGTGTTACATTATATTACAATTAGGTTATTCAAACGTATTAAATTCTGTTTTATTAAAATGTTTACAGTAATAAGAGTCAAAACTTTTTCTTGTGGGAGGGGAGGACACAATGCAAACAAAACAAATTCTGGTTTTCGGTTCTCAACTTCTCATTCTCCTCATGAGCGTTCGTACTGCTTTTTATAAGAAAACTCATTCTAAACTGACGTTTACAATAAATAAAACAAGACAACAATATGAAAAATATGCAGGGGTGAAAGAGTAAGAGACATCTACACATTAGCTCACTCACTATCTTCTGTCCCTTACTGCGTACCAGGGAATATCTAGATCCAATCTGTCAAACAAGTAGTAAAAGTGACAGTTTGGATCCAGAAGTACATAATTTTTCATACATTTTGGTGGAGAAGATATAGACTGAAGGTGGTACGTGGCTTGCACGATAACAATATCGATCAGTCAATCCGCACGCAACAGATAGATTGATTATGATTTACGTCAAGGATCTGTCAGTTCTAAAAAACTGCAGTCTGCATTGAAAAATCAGACAACAAAAACAACTTTGTTGTAATTGGGATAAATAAATAAATGAATTACGCTAACGAACATGAGTGATCAAACACCTGAAGCATTACAGAGAAAATTATACTTCCTTTTAGAACAACTTCAGGGCATGGCTCGTGAGTTACCCCCGTAAGTTAAATTCATATTAATTCAATGCTATAAAATTATATTTAGATGTATTTGATTATGAATTCGCTCCTAAAAATCCCTGGTAATAGATAATATTGAACTATCAAATTTTTTATACTTGCCTACCAATGTTCTTTCATTATTATCGTATCACTAAACATTAGATATTAATTTCAGGAAATATCAAATGCGTGTACCCATTGAACTACTTTCTGGGTTAGCTAATTGTCTATTAAATGATACTATATTTGAAATTGTAAAGGGTTTGATGGAAATTCAACATGTCACCGAAAAACACCTATTTCAACAAAGGCTACAAGTACAGAATCAGCACTCGAGTAAGTTCTATCTATTATTTAATGGCTTTCAAATAATTTAATTGCAATTCATCTATTCAGTTACTTAATTTTTTTTCACATAAACAGGTAGTACAAGTACACAAAAGAATTAAGCAGTTCAAAATGATAACATTTATTTCCCATTTGTCCATATCTTTTACTACAAATCCAATTGTTGTATATATCATCTGTTTAATGAGCACTGCTATTTAGCATTGTGTACGAGAGTTTTATGTCTCTCATGTGTGTTCCCTAAAGTCACCCCCTGATATTCATTTTGTATAAACTTCACAAACTATCAGATAAAGCCTCGATACAAATTTTATTTAAGGTAAGGTAAGTAAGTAGGTTTGCTTTATTATGTCTCTAAAAGACACAAGCAAAGTTTAGTGACATTTAATTTCTTTTTCCTTGGGGAGTTATTTTGTTCCGGGAAAACAGAAAAAATTTGTTAGGAAACCAGCATCCACCTTGGCACTTTATTGTTGGTATCATATTATTGTTATTAACATCAAAATTACATAAAATTTCTTACAGTGGAAATACAGAACTTGGTCAACAGCTCCTTAAGTCCAGAAAAGCAAGAAGTGCAGAAGTCACTGTTATTACACAGACATAGAGATGAAATCAAGCAAACAGATATGAACCTAGTTATGCAACTTGACCAAAAGGTAATATATTATAATTAGTCCATACATGATTTTACAGAAAGAGAACTGACTTCAAGCAATATCAGTTGCCCCAATGATTTTAAAAGTTCCCCTCAATTTATCTAGTTTGACATCATCGCAGCCTTATGACAGGACCACCTTTGAAATATCCTCTTTCCAATAAAAACAGAATCGTCAAAATTGGTTCATAAACAACGAAATTATGCGGTCTTACATTACTGTCAGAGAGTTACAATCAATTATCCCCTGTTTTAGGTTTGTTTAGTACCCTTAGGGCTGTAATTTTTCCCCAAATTTATATGGGATGGACCTCGAGGTATAATCCTTCCATTAAAACAGAATTTAGTACCCTTAGGGTTGGAATTTTTCCCCAAATTTATATGCGACGGACCTCGAGGTATAATCCTTCCATTAAAACAGAATTTTCAAAATCAGACTACTCTGTAAAAAGTTATGCATGAAAAAAAAAATATATACCTCGTGTGTTCATAAGTTTTGAGACAAACTTTGTACTCAAAAAAAAAATAAAAAATGTTACTGGCTGATAATTTTTTCTTTTTCCAATTTTGAATTTGGAATGTTAACTTTTAATTTTTATGATTGACAGATTCATTTCTTTTAATTTTCTCGCGATGGAGGGAACTAAAGAATTACGTGCGACCGTTATTTCGCTACATAAGGTAGGAAAAAAACCAATGGAGATTTTCCGTGAGATGAAAACTTTTGGAGTGAGCCGTAACTTCGTGTATTACACTATTAAACGATACAAGGAGACAAGGAGACAAGTTCTTTGCAAGATCGTGAAAGAAGTGGTCGGCCACGCTCTGTGAGGACGCCTGCGAACATCAAAATCATCAGAGAGAGACTTCGCCGAAATCCATGTCGCACTCAGAAGAAACTCGCTCTGCAGACTAATATTTCGCGCGTTTCAGTGAACAGAATACTGAAATATGATCTGAAGGTAAAGGCGTATAGCCGTAGGAAAGTTCACTTTTTAAACGATCGCCTTCGTAAATTGCGACGCGAACGTTGTCCAATACTGCTTAAGAGACACGATGCGAGGAAGATACTCTTCACCGATGAGAAAATCTTTACTGTCGAAGAAAAGTTCAATCGACAAAATAATAAAGTGTATGCCAAAAGTAGCAAGGATGTCCCAGCTTCAGCACGGAATGTCTCGCGGTCTCATCATCCGGCCAGTGTGATGGTATGGTGGGGAGTTTCGTACGAAGGTGTCACTCCACTCCATTTCTGCCAAAAAGGCGTCAAGGTGAAAGCCAAGAATTACCAAAGTGACATCTTAGAGTCTGTCGTGAAACCCCTGTCTCATACTTTATTTCACAATAAGGATTGGGTTTTCCAGCAAGACTCGGCGCCATCCCATAAGGCAAAATCCACCCAAGCTTGGTTGCGAGAAAATGTTCCGGCCTTCATCGCGGCGGACGAATGGCCCTCCTCCAGTCCCGACCTCAACCCGCTTGATTATTCTTTATGGACGGAATTAGAGCTCAGGGCCTGCCGAAAGTCCCACCCAAACTTGGAGTCATTGAAGCGAGCCCTTGTCCGAGAAGCAAAGCTAATTCCGCTGGAAAAGATTCGTGCCGTAATTGATGACTGGCCAAATCGTCTAAGGGCCTGTATTAAAAACAGGGGCGGTCATTTCGAATAACAATTATATTTTATTGTTGATAAGTGTCTATTTAATGTGCACGGAAAATTTTAGAAATATAAGTAAATTATTAAAAAAGTTATGCAACTTTTATTTCGTCTCAAAACTTATGAACACACGAGGTATATATTTGTCGACTGGAGTATCTCCTCTGCTTTTCATTGGGCAAAAAATGAGTTGATAATGTGGAATTCTTGATCAAAGATGGGTGAGATTTTAGAAACTTAGACCCTAAAATAAAATACACTTCATGCCTTTTAATCCCAAAGCGGGGTAGGCGGAGGTACTTGCTTGAGCAAATGCCCACGGTTCACCAAGCGTATTTAACCCAACATGACAGGGGATGAGCCTATCGCTGTTATAGGCGATGTCCTTGGCTCGCTCGGGACGTTCGTACGGGCGTTGCGTACATAGGCTCTGAAAAAGCGACCCATTGGTACACGTCCAGTAGCCGGACTCGAACCCGCGACCTCCCGGTTACAAAGTATCTGACCAACTGGACCAGACACTGTACATTCATTATATTTACTCTATAATAAATTATTTTTATTATAATTTTATATAATATTTCAGGTGAGTGACCAGCAAGTGACATTGGGAAAAGCTGGTGTTCCAGGATTTTTTGTGACTAACAAGCCAATAGAAATAAAAGTACAAATGTATTTATTAGATTTCATATTGAGACTAAGTCATATGACAATACCTTGATAACTCATTTTAAGTAGTAATCGTTTTTGTATTTTTTATATAAGGAACATGTAAATATATTTTATTGAAGTTAGGTGGTGATAATGATAATTATATAGAATATAATTATGTAATGTGTAGTGAAAGTGATTTTTTCTACTCAGACTAATAACGATTTGTAATACATGTCACTGTTATTTCTTGAGAAATTTCGACAATGCTAATGTGAGCTAGCTTAAATCAATCCTAAGTTTTCAAATACTTTGTAAGTAATTACCTACATACTATTGTTTAATTGTTATTTGATGTGTTCCAGTGCTGATGAAAAATATCATAATTTTGAATGAATGTTAGGTATACGAATTTCGCTATGTCATTTTAAAATAAAACAAGTCAATTATTGAATAAACATATTATTTTAAATACATTACCGGGTTCACAAGCTTCACAACACAAGTCCAAAAAAATGTACCTAATTGGTACTTTTTCTCTCAATACCAACAATACAACGTGTAACAAACATTTTGTTAAAATAATGACAGTTACAGACAAAAGCACGATATAATTAAAGTACACTCTGTTACACGTTGTAGGTTCAAAACGCCTCATCAGTTTCACCCTAACCATTTAGTACAACTTAATAATATAAAAACATAGAGTAAGTTATGTAAACTTTTCAACAAAAAAAAATTACAACATTTAAAAGAAAATACTTAAGTATCAAAATATCTAGTATTTATTGACGATTAGTAAAATATTTATTTTTTCAAACATCAACTTGTAATATGATCCTCGCCCACTAGGACACGTCGTATGATTTATCCGCTAGATAGTTAGAGGTCATTAAAATTTATAAAAAATCAGGTAGGTAAGTAAGTTAGTCGTCAGAAAGGTTTATACAAAACATCAGTCGCTAGAGTAATTTCAAATATCGTGTAACATTGTAACAATAACAAAACTTATACTAGGTAATTACAAGCTGGTTCAAACACACAGGAGATCGGAATTACGAACTTACAAACATAGATACCTACTTGCTTACGTTTTTCTCAGAAAACAATGTAGGTAATAAATATCTAAGATCTCATATGCGTTTAAACCACTTAAAATTTTAAAATTTGACAAACCATTTATAAACACTTGGGGCCATGTCTGCTATTGCAATAGTTAGTTCAATCGCAAATTGAATGTGTTGTCTAAATAGAGCTAAACTTTTGTTTTTTTTTTTTAGTGTTAAATCGCATATTAGGTACTCTAAAACAAGAGCATCAGTGATTTATGCAACAATACTCCTTTGCGATTGAACTATTGTTTTGTTGGCCTCCTGGTGCAAGTCTGTTGAGTTCAATAGTATTTAAATGGCATTACTTTACAACTTAGAAACTTGCAACCTATGGTAGGTTTAACGCGTCTTCCTAATTTCTGAGTGCATTTTGCTAAGGGAGCAGCAATGGACGGTAAACAATGCGATACTACCATCGAGACACTATTGAACAAAGCAGATTCAGCTGTTTGTTCAGTTGAGTAAATACTGTCTGGAGACCTTTGTGAATATCTGTTAATATTTTGATCAAAATGTTGGTACATAAATAAATAGATTACTATTCATAAAATACATTTCTTTAAAATAACACAACTATTAAGTATTAAAATAGGTTTTTTTTGAGCTCCTGTTGGCTGAATAGTTTGTCCTTTTCTGGCACTTACTTGAATATAATATAAAACCAGAGAAGGTAATTTGTGCTAAATGCTAATTGTGCCAAAAGAAGATAACAATAGATATCTCTTTTCCAGAATAAATCTACAATTACCATTGAGTAGAGTAGGTATTTACTTTTGTGTGGTGACAGTTTTAAATATTGTCATTCCTAAAAACGTATCCTCATTCGATTGATAAGAATCCTATTACATTCATAATTATAATACCCCATTGTATAAATCAAATAACTGTTATAATACTGATTATGGTCGTCTGTAGCCCATGTATTCTTAAATAATCAGTACTTGAGCATAGTGATAAAGCTCTTGAACTGAACTTGCGAAATTTCGAGAAAACGGACCTGTGATTAGAATGATTATCAACAACACGAGCCCAATGCAGGGCAAACAGGTCAACATGAGTTTCTACGCACTAGGTATACGCATACCTACTTCATAGATATTGGCCTTACAGAATGAGGATCACATAATTATTAAATGTAATAAGGCCCTTATGGCGGGTGGTGGGTGTCAAAATATACTATCTGTTGGCTCTAATAATATTGGAACGGGAAAACTACGCGTTAACTTTTTAGTATCGTTAACCTAAATTTGACACATTACTTTGGTTAAGTGTCACTTTGACAAAAGAACTTTGGCGAACATTGCAACTTTGACAGTACAAGAGATTTTCGAGCAATGCAGCAAATAAATTTGGTCAATCGTCACCAAATTAGACAATTAACCCATCTGCACTTCAAGTAATATTGCACTTGGGAGGCACTAACTCGTCTTTTATACCAACAAAGTTTTGTTCACATTCCTACTTGTTAATCTTATAACAGACGATTGTTTACCTAATAAATAGCTAGGAAATGGTTTAATTTCTGTATACAGTGATAAGTAGGTGTATTGGCTATAGAAGCATGTGAGTACCTATATCGATCTCACATTGTATGTTGGTACCTTATCATTTCACTACGCGGATAAGTGTATATAATATAAGTATACCGTTTATAATACAACACACAAGGCCAATACATATCAGCACGTAGGTAGTCATAAAATTAGGTACCTACAATGGACAAAATAAGACAAAGTGCTTATATGGATAAAAAATAAATTGAAATTAAGATAAGTTAATTCCCCTTTAAATGTCGGTAACGACATAGATTTGTGCATAACCTTTACCACGGCAAGATATTTAAAGAAGGAATAGTTCTGAGACAGACGCTACTCGATTCTCTGTATGTAAATACTTGTGTGAAGGTACTAATAAAGGCGCTTCTAAATACATTAGGCACGTGATTACTAATACTAGTACCGGAAACCGGAAATGTAAACAAATAATAAATGCTTCAGCGCATCAATAGTGAAATTCCATTACGAAAATCAAACTCGTGACCTCTTGCCAAATAAGTCAACCAGCACATTATTTCATTATTATAAATTACCTAGGTGGTCACAGTTCCGATATTATGCTAGTTCTTTAACCACTGTGCCTATGTAATTTTAAGCCTAACTACGTATAGTCTCGCTGCAAGTTAATTAGCCAAAGACAAATGATGAATGTCAATAAATTGTATATGACACATAACAATGACAATAATGGATGACTAATTAACACGCAATGAAACTGGTGCATTATCGTTTATCGAGAGCAATACAAAAGGTCAGTCAGATACCTAAGACCCCGTCCCGTGGCCTCGTCTAGACACGACAGACAGTGAATCTTTGAACCCACCAACGCTACGTTTGGTTTACGAATATAAGGATACCCGTCTATCAATTTAGGTATATCTTTTCTAGCACCTTATTCTTCTATGGGTACTAAAATCTATGTACATCATATCTATACATCTAAAACAAGACCTAACTACATACAATTCGACATAATATGTACGGTACGAATTATACTATTGTTTCGTGTAGTATGTTCCACATACTCGTAGTTACAGACATATAATACGATCTTTCAAATTTGAAAAACAAAAAAGAAACGAACCAAACAGAAAGGAAAATGTTGTATCATAAAAAGAAAGTTAAAATTGTCGATAAAAATACTTTTTCATTTTGTTTAAACTACTTACTTACTTCTTCTTATCCGAACCATATGACGATCCCTGGCTAATTTTCGACATTCCTATGGATTTCTGGAGTAGGATGTAGACTGAAACAAAAGAAAAGGCACTGTTTTTAAGATTATTCTGATGCACTTAACTTAAAATTAATTTTCTACCTATTTAGGGAAGCGAACATGACAGACATACAGTATGTATACATGGATAATAACTACTGTACTGTCTGTTCTGTCTATATTTTGATCTTTAAAACTGCGAAGCGTATTTTGATACGTTGTTATTTAATAGAGTAATTTTGGTGGAAGGTTTATATTTTATAAATTTTGTATTGGATGCATTTTAAAGATTCTTTCACTATTAAAATGCTACATTATCACTAAATAATAAATAACCTCTGCCTACCCACCCGGGTAAAAGACGTGAAGTATGGACATATGTATGTACAATACGAGAAACTCCTGCGCATTTCTTAACACTACGTAAATTATTGATATCTAACTCTGCTAAAGTTAATATTTAAAACATAAGTTCACATTCATACATTTTTAACCAGATAAATTGTGATTATGTAATACACATAATATGTATCTTGACCACACTACCTACATAATTATCTTTATACCTACAACCTATTACTACACATGTTACACGATTTGTACCTAATAATGCCAGCCAAGTTCAATGTACTATTTGTAATCAACATCCACGTGTTCCTATTTTAATGAACCTCACTACTTTGCCAGTCTCGAAGAGCATGCATAACACAGGCTTGCGAGGTCCGTAAAGCTTTGGTTACCTACGAAGGCCGCGCCGGTAAGGAAATATAGCGAAATGATGTCACGAGCACGTTGTCTATGTATACAGAATGGCGCGGTTGACTAGAGAACAGCAGCAGTTTTCTTTAAAAAAAAAACTGTCATAGATATTGGGAAACGAAAGAGATGCAACTACGTTATTTTATGATTCTTCGTTTTCGGGCTCACTTCTTTTGTGGAAAGTTAGAGAAGACAAAAATATTGATACCACAACATCAAAAAGCGGTAGTGAAATTTCCCTGATAACCGACATGTTCGAAAGTAACTACTCCATAAATCGAGGTTGTCTATTTTATCTCTTAAGTTTTGACACATACGTATCGTTACCGTAAAAGCATAGGCAATATTACTACCAATATTTGTCGGTACCGCTATGCTAGGATGCAAAGCTTGAGACGACATGAAGATGTCGTCGACGCTTTTTCTATCATATTTTTATCTAATTGTCTGTTGTTTTCTCAGTAACGCGTGGAAATCTCAAGTAGTAAAAACTTTATTATCAAATAATGTTTCTCTCTTTCAACAATGTTATTAATTCTATTAATTTCGCAACATTCTCGATTCGTCAATTTCTTAAAAATCTTTAACACGTCAATATCTCTAATTCGTCACTTTGCCTGATTGACTATAGTGATCAGCAAAAGTGGCAAGTAATGAACTAATCGGCGGCCCGCATGGGATGGGAAATTCGCAAGGCCGTACGTTGTGAGGCGCCCCTCAAGCGGCTTATGTTCGTGATGATGGATCAAATATAACTCAAAATATTAGACACAAAGAAAACATTGTTTAATGTAAATTAAGACAATGGCAACATGTTGTCATAGGTCTTGCCAATTCAACTTTGTTCCTTCCATTGTTTGCGTATGACGTAAAGTGGCAAGGTCAAAGTGTCATATCAATTCACACATTGTCATTATAAGTTTTCGTGAATAATTTCTTTGTAATAATTTCTTGTTACTTCAGGTGCATTCATGTGAGATATAATATACACAGTGCCTCCGAGGTTAAAATAAATACTTCGCTTTCAATATATTTAAATAAGTAAATTATGTATTGTGTAACCGTATCAGTGTTTAAGAAGTTTTAAATATTATGAGTATTACAGCTGTACCCCGGAGGTGATATCCGTGGATTAGCCTATTCAAACGGTGATTAAGGGTAGTACTAATAATTGTATTAAACCATAATATGGGTTAATATTGTGACTTCATGTTTGAAAATAGTGTAAAAAAAGTTGTAGCGCATCTTCAGTCCTTGACTGTAGTTATATAACTACGTAACTTTATCATACATAATAATAATACACCTATGAATAAGAATAATGCACAAGTTACCGCCGAAGGTAATAGAGTATAAAATCCGTTACGGCTATACGAGTACGCAAGTAGGCAAGTACTTACCTACGTTAACCGTGAGATAACATTTACTCTCCTTGAAGGTTCATATTGGCATCTCGGAGATGTAAATTTTTCAATATTTACATTCCGATAAAATGTAATTTAACAATTACGTAATACCTAGTAGTTCTATTCGTAACAAGATAAGTATCATTGTTATCAATACACAGTATAAAACAAAGTCGCTTGCCGCTGTCTGTCCCTCCCTATGTATACCTACTTAGAGCTTTAAAAACTACGCAACGGTTTTTTGATAAAGTAGAAGTTTTGCAATAGGTAGAGTGATTCAAAGGGGGAGTTTATAGTATTCATAATATAGTAAAGAAACGCTGATAATTTTATTAGATTTCCAATAAGATGTGCAGTTTGCGACTTTACAAATCGGGCGCTGGTCACTTATCATTACATAGCATAAAACAAAGTCGCCTCCCGCTGTCTGTCCCTATGTATGCTTATATCTTTAAGACTACGCAATGGATTTTGATCCGGTTTTATTTAATAGGTAAAGAGACTTTAGAGGAAGGTTTATATGTATAATACATAGCATATATATTAAACTAGTGGACGCCCCGCGATTTCATTCGCGTAGTTTAGTGGTAACCTGCAAACCTAACCCAAATTTCAAGCGTCTAACTTCAGCGGTTTAGATTTTCCATACAAAAGTTTTTTCCCGCTAACTCCCGTTCCCATGGGAATTTCCCAATAGCCTGTTGCACCTAAGCTTTAAGTGTACTAAGGTATCTGCATCCCAAATTTCAAGCGTCTACCTTGAGCGGTTTAGATTTTTCATACAAACGTTTCATCCCGTTAGTTCCCGTTCCCGTGGGAATTTCGGGAATTCCTTCCTTAGTGCACCCCTACGGTATCTAAGCTACGTCCGTTCCAAATTTCAAGTCCCTACGTTTAGCCGTTTAGGCTGTGCGTTGATATGTCAGTCAGTCAGTCATTCAGTCAGCTTTTCCTTTTATATATTTAGATATTAATATTATGAAACACTGTTAATAATGTATATTTCTAAAACTTTACATAATATAAAACAAAGTCGCCTCCCGCTGTATGTCCGTATGTATACTTAGATCTTCAAGACTACGGAATGGATTTTGATGCGATTTTCTTTAACAGGTAAAGTGATTTTAGAGGAAAGTTTATATGTATAATACATGCATATTATATCAGTGAAAAACTGTTAATATACTGGGAAAACATTAGATAGTACAAAACAAAGACGCCTCCACTGTTTGTCCAAAATGTATGCTTAGATCTTAAAAAACTACTCAACGGTTTTTAATACGGTTTTCTTGAATAGGTAAAGTTATTTTAGAGAAATGTTTATATGTTTATATATAATGATACATGCATATTATGTCAGAGAGACACTGTTAATATACATTATTGGCGAAACAACGTTTGCCGAGTCAGCTAGTTTACTAGAAAAACATGTTTTCTTACAGGTACATTACAGAAGGGGCGAACATTATTATGTCGCTAATTATAACTACTACCTATAAAAGGTTTTTATGTCAACTAAGAGGTTTACAATAGGCGAAGTGTCCTTATCCATAAAGCTATAAGACAAAGTAACAGGAGATACATTATTGTAATTACTTTATGAAAGTCCTAACAATTTATTTTAACACTCGCGTTAAACAATAACTTTGAAAACAACAGCTGGAAATATAACAAGTGAAATTTTCAGAACAGGTTTTCAAACGACAAGGTTAGAAAAATAAGTACAAATAAAACAGGGTACAACTTCCAGCTGTTTCGTTTCGAAGTGGAAGGTAATACAGAATATTATATAAGAATTAGCAGCCCGGCTTCACATGAGTGCATGCTGAAAATAAGTTTTCCTCTACTATAGCTATGCATGTAATATACACACATCAAAAGGGTCTAGGGATCAAGTACATTTTTGAAGATTGCAAACAAGAATACATTTTACAAAAACTGAATTAATTCTCATAAATTATTCAAAATGTGGTGATAAGTCATTGATACAGGCTTAGGGAATTAGGTAGGAGACCAATCCAGAAGATTAGATTTGATTAAAATAAATTAGATTTTTTTAGAGCTAAAAATGTTCTTGGTCCCTAGACACTTTTGATGTGTATACATAGAAACCTTCCTTTGAAATAACTCTATCTGTTAAAAGAAACTGTATTAAAAACCGTTGAGTAGTTTTAAGCATACATATGAACAGACAGCCGGAAGCAACTTTGTTTTATACTATGTAATACAAGCGAAATATTTTACCTTGTTTTTGGCAGTTTATAAAAAAAAAGGAATCGTGCAAAAGACCTCGATTTGCCGTCAAGTCGGTAAACCGGTCCGGTCAGATGCATTATGCCAAGTGGAATGAACTCGACAGGTACTTATTAACACACATTACGCAATAAGTGGTTCGTTCTTCGTACAGAATTACTTAGTTACGTATATTACGTTGTTGTTTTGTATGTCACAGAATACTAGCTACAGAGGCCTTAGACGGGAAAATTCTCGCGTTTTGCCAAGCATGGAAAGCCATGGTAGACCATTCCGGAGGACTTACGTCAAGTCTCCCGTTACTTATTGGTCACCTATTCATACTTGGTCCAGAATGCCTTACCAGAATTAATTTAAAGCACACAGTAGACGACCCCGGAGGACTTACGTCAACTCCACCACTTGGACATTTATTCCCACTTGATCTACGATCGCTAATTTTGTTGCTACACCCTAACAGGGTATGTTCTTAGATTTAAGACTTATGCAATAAATAAATACTGAATACTGACATTATTTGGCTAAGCGACAGGACATTCCTGCCTAAACGCCTTTTGAGAAGTCAGAAGTATCCTTTCAACGCTATTCTGAACCGATTATAACCACGTAGATGATGTACAAAAGTCGAAGTGGGAATTATGAGTAAGTGGGATTGTTTTCATCCTCTTCCTCAGCCACAGTTACACGTGGCTGAATAATAACGATTTGTACCATAAGACGGCGACGATTCTCACGTCATTTATTGTAAGTCTTGTCTGAATATGTTACAAGTTCCAGAGAGCATTAGTGGTTTGATGTAGAGACAGCCTACACACACACACGCACTACAATTATTAAAGGACCGACACACCTCTCTCGCATATGAAAATGGCTGGCTGATAAATGTTTTCAAAGATGAATTGTCAAAATCTATATAAATAACTGATTGCTTTGTGTACGGCATACGCTCTGCAGAAGACAACTACACGTTTGCAACGTGTTTATCAACACCGCTTATATGGGAATACTAACTAAACCTCCGTAGATTACAACTTTACAAGAAAATTTCAAGCTAATACTCAATAAAGTATTATCCCATCAAAAACAATACTTATAAAAAAACCAAGTCTCGCACCTCAGTTGTTCTACGATAAAAAGTTGTGAGATCAATGTAATACCAAGTCGGTTATTAATTTATTCAGTCTCTACTTAAGCGACTTTCTGTCTTAATACGTCCAGTCCCTAAGACCACGATAGTGGTCCATAACAATTGATTTTCAATGATTTTTTATTGTTATGGACCCCCAGATCAAAATAATACCCTATGGTTTATAAGCTAAAATAGGCAACGCAGTTTAGTCATTACACACACACAATTAGACAACCATTACAGCATTCATCTATACTTTCGCGCTATATAATAGATATCATCGTGATATCTTTTATATAAAGAGGTTGTTCCTTATAAGCTTGAACATCGAAAAAAATATAGGTACAATAAAATAAATACCAATATTTTATGATGGGTTTCACTTATCATCAGCCAACTATTTTCTGATTATTTATCATTAATTCATATATCAAATATTTATCATTTGGTTGGCAACACGTGTAGCCAGAGTAAATGCCAATTTATTGTGTCTAGCTAAGTACAGTTCATTTACTTTTAGAGTATACTTGAAATAATATAATTTTAAACTTCTATCCTTATCACGAACTTCAACAAGTACTAGTTAGTCGCTTCTACGATTTTTTTAAAGTTCCCCTCGATGCATCTATTCTGCCATCATCAAACCCCGATTTCCTTAAGATGGGACCGCCTTTGAAATTCTTTATTTAAAGGTTAAGTGCTTAGAAATAAGTGGCATTGTACCCGCTATATGTTACCCTATGGTGCGGAACACAGGCTCATTTTGTAGTTTGTAATATTTCCCTTAGAAATAGCTTCATTCCAACAAAAAAAAAAAATCGGTTCATAAATGACGAAGTTATTCGAGAACAAAGAATAAAAGCGTACGGTCCAATTGAGAAACCTCCTCCTTTTTAAATCTAAAAGCGAATGATCTATAAGCCGTTTACAATACGAAGCCCATATATTTCTTTAAAACCTTTCTTTCCATCAAAATAAGAAGATATCACAATGTAATCTGAAGATAATTATTATTCTGTTATTGCAACAGTAGAACAATCGCTATAGATTTGCGATAAGAAATCTGAAAACTGTTTTTCTTCCTACTGAACGGACTATAATGAAACTTGAGAGTGAAAATCAGACATTTAATCTGGGTACTTATTGTTTAAGGAAACGTTTGGATCGGTCTGTAAAATTAAGTAAATATACGCACATTGCTTTATCAAAATGTATTAGCGAAAAAAAAATGCATTAGCAGATTTAGAGATAAAAAAATTGTTAATACATTCGTTTGAAATTCGATAAACCTGCTTAACAACAGCAATTTCGTTTTACCTCATTTTATGTTACTAAGGTCGGATTCTGATATCTCTTTGACACAAACACATAGCCGTGTGGTGACGTCGAATAGAAAACATGTGTCACCACTCCAGCCCAACTTTTTCAGTCGTGTGGTTTGTAAGCAGCCACAGAGGGAACTCTCCAGCACTCTCTGTGAGTTAAACCACAACACCACTGCGATCGCCATCCCGCCTGTCAAGCGTGGCGATTATTGACGTGATCAAATGATCATGGTAATCATTGGGGGAGACCCTCGAACAACAGTGGAGACTGGAGATCATGTGGCTGATGATGATGACACAAGCACGATTAGAACGAAACAAATGCTACTTGAACAGATCTGAGATTCAGACAGTATCTACTTTACCCTTAAATACCTATGGTATCAATTATTAAATCCAACAAATTTTGGACCACATCAATCATTCAGTCATTATTCTTAACGGTTAGATTTAATAAAAACAAAAAATACATTGCGTTTTTTTTTTGGATTTTTTCCTTAATCTAAAAGTCACTAAAAGAAGCGCATTATACCTAGTATTAAGGGGAGTTTCGAATACGGCTCAAACTCCGTGGCGTAAACTAGTATCTATCTAGTATTGTAATAATATGTGCAATTAAATTATAAAACTACATAGAGGTATAATAAAAATTACTTATCGTAGTCTACTATGGATAGGTATTTATAGATAGGTATAAGGTCAGGCTTTTGTTTACGGATACCGGATCTACACTGCTAGCCGACAGTTTATCAATGTTTGCGAGTTTAAATAATTTATCAGTGCTCTGCACTAATATTGAATTCACGGTCACGTACAAACAATGACCCCCGTATTATGCAATGCATGATAATAGTGTCTGCTTAGGTAATACCAAAACGCAGTAAGTGGACTTTTATGCAAAATTCATCACATACTTTTTGTGTACTAAATGCAAATGGTTGTTGTAGTTCTATGACTTCCAATACACGTCGTCAAAGGCTTCGTAATATCGCGGGCTAAATATATTATCTATCAAAGAACTTTATACCTTTTTTTTCTATTGAAGGAACCTTCTGCTAACAACAAACACCACCGAAAAAGAAATAGCGAATGGCGTGTGACCAAGGAAAATAAGGATTTATTTTATGTTTACACTAGCTGTCCCAGAAAACCTATATTTTTCCATAGTAAGCCTTTGAACCTTGTGTATTGTAAGAAATACAGCAAAACAGGGGTATGAAAATTCCATAATAACCGGATAGTCAGACCTACTGAATATTTTGTTTTTAAAACACTAGGAACAAGAGTTTGACCACCATCCTGTCTGACATTAAGCAGTGATGCATATAAAGTTTCATGAAAAATCGGTCACCCCGCTTCGGTGTTATACATATTGTGTATATCTACTGTTTCTCTGGACTCAACTGACTCCATTTTAGCACGTGTCAAAGTCCCTGATGAAAAAAAAAAAAACAATCGACATCATACACAAATCACAATCAGGTGATGGAGTTATAAATAAATATACAAGTACTCACAGGCAATAAGAAGTCCGCAGCCGAGTGAGAAGTAAATGAGCTTCCCGCTGAACAGCAGGCCCACCAGGTAGTACAGCATCGGCGTCAACGTCACAACGGCCCAGGTCAATGTGTTGATCAGCGAGTAAATGCGCGGCGGCACCTCGAATGGCTCCACCCTCTCGACGCCGGACTCCAGGAAGAAATCACCCGTGTTCATGAAGGAATCTTGCATTTTGTCCTACAAATTGCCAGTATGTTTAAAAAAACATTTATAAGTAGGATCGTAAAAATTATACCTGCATGTGTCATGATTCTCAATAATTTGTCTTGCGATTGTCATACTTTTAAATAAGTTGGCTAATACGTTGTTCAATCAAGACCACTACTTTGGCCAATAGCAATGCACCATGCCGTAGGACGCCATTTTTAAATTAGATGGTTTTTACCGCCGAAACGCGGCGGATTATATTCTGTTTTTTTTTTATTGTAACTCTGATACGAATTCCCTGCCCTGTCACAGAACTGAATAAATGTTATTTGACTTTGACTTGAATATCGTAATACATAATTATATATCTATGAATGACCCCTCAGTGACAAGAACCATAATTATATTGTAAGCCCAAGACATCCCAGAGGTGCAGAGAACGTTGACAAGATCACGGCACGGCACGGCCTTCCTGCCTTCAGCAACACTCTAAAATTTCGTCAAGGGGTATGGTAGACTTTATCGACCTTCTCCAAATAATAAAACATAATGAAATGAAAAAAAAATATCGAGTTGAGACCATATACCTACCTATCAGAAAATTTTGTATTGCAGAGCATTTTGTTAATTTATAATGGTACTCATAGATCAACATAGTTATCTGTTTGACCACACTCAAGTATCCACTTATACACATGTTCAAGGCATACAGTAGAATCTTTATACAATGAAGTCATCAAAGTAGCATAGTCGCGACTTAACAATCAATCTTAAACGTAGGTACGTATCTATCTATAGAAATCTGTAAGTAAGTAAAAGATAAAAACTTGACACAAAAGGTGATACGATTTTTTTTTGTACAAAAATCTATGTGAAGGCCAAAGCCTCATTTTGTTTGTAAGTTTCGAAAATAATTTGATAGTAGTAGGTAGTGCGTTTTTTCACCCAGATATTTTATAGTTATGGCGTCACCGCAGATTTGTTATGTGTACCGACATATCATGACTTTTATCCCCTTTTATGTCTGCTGTTCCTATCTCATACTACCTATGAACAATTTAATTTGGAAACTTGAATGGTGGAATGTTATCCTAGCTTCTTTAGCTTTGCACAATTCGCTGTTTCGGCGGGTAAGTACCACACAGGACAGCATAATTGCGTTTTAGCGGAAGCCAATTCCGCAGACAAGTTTAACGTATTAGACTCCATTAGACCATTTTAAGGTCTTATTTGCTACTTCTGGTGTATTGTTATTCTGAGTGTTGTTATACAGAGTGTAAAAAGTCGACGAGCAATGGTCTTAGAAACGCTGTCGGGCTCGTCAATATGAACAACTTTTACTATGACGACATTATGGGGAAATAAAAAAAGAAATCTCCAATCTCCATACAAAATGTCACCTTCCAAGGCAACATTTTGTCTATTTTGGATGGAGATAATTTTTTTTGCGTTTCCTTGGATTGTCGCTATAGTAAAAGTTGTTCATATTGACGAAACCAACAACGTTTCTAAGACCATTGCACGGAGTCCTTTTACACGCAGTATATAGATAGTTAATAGCAATGTAAACGCTATAGAAATATCTATACGATCTATACGATACTCAATAGAGTACCTATAGTTACATCGTCATGCTTTAGCGCACCGTACCTGACGTCGTCGGTGCGCGCAAACGCCTCGTATCATTTACAATCTACATTCACAAGTACTGGTTTTATTTATCGTCAGTCTCCGACACCCGTAGTACAGAGTGTCCTAGTTTGAGGTCAGATGACCATAAAATTAAATAGTTTGTTTATAATGAAAACCAGTTGTCTTGACCCCTTAATAAATCAATGTCGAACATTAAATATTGAATTTGCAGAGTGTGTATAACACACTCTGCATTATGCAACAATCATTTTAAAGAAAAAAGTACTGAGTTCAACCAATACCAGCTGGCCCTACAATTTTTTAAATTTCCCCTCCATTTATCTGTTGTAATCATCACGCCCTGATATCCTTATTACGGGACCACCTTTTAAATATCCTCTTTCTAACAAAAAAGAATCTTCAAAATCGACCATAAACAACGAAGTTATGCATGGTCTTACATTACAATCTGTGAGTGAATAATCTTAGGGTTGGATTTTTTTCCAAAATATGCGACCAACTTCGGGGTATTTCCTTGTATTAAAAAAAGAATTATCAAAATCGGACTACTCTGTAAAAAAATATGTGTGATGTGATGATACAATGAATGATTACTCACCTTAATAACGAACTTATCATGCATCCACTTGGAAGCCTCATTCTCATCTTCAGGAACATCTTCTACCGGTATCCTTTCAATATACAAATGTGCGTGTACTGGTTTTCCATACAATAAACTAGTTAATGTTGGCGGAGTCTGAAACATTATTACATTCATAGTAATGTGAACAATGATTCAAATTATTTCCTTTTTGTCGTATACTGTTACTAAACAAAAGACAATAGCAACCTGTGTCTTAGAGGGGTTGGCAAACACAATTACATGTTGATATACAAAGTTTCACCATTTATTTTTATCTTCTCAAAAGGGTGAAGTCGAGAGACAATTTTTCCATTTACCACATTCTTTTTTTTTTCACAACACCCCAGAAAATATTTCTCTTCTGCTATAGGGTCTTCCACCAAATACAAAGGGATAAATCATGGGCGTGTTTAACTGACAATATTTCATAGTATTGTGAGAATTTCCCGGCTTATCAGGTGATCTTGATATCCACAATACTGACATAACTATTATCTAACATGATAATATTGATAGTATAACAAGCACCATTTACATACACAATTGACAACCCCTCTAGGCAATAGAGCAATTAAAAAAAAAATACACACATAATCAAAATATTTTATACTTTATTACCTTACTATCCTTGTCAAATGCTAGTTGAATGTTGTATATAGCTGGAATTTTCCCTCTAAAGTATGGTAAGCTTGTGGTGAATCCTTTTGTGCGTGGTGTAAGATGATGTTTTAAGAGTGGCAAGTTCTTTTCTTTTGCAAATTTCAGTGATGCTTCATGCTTTTTGGGTGTGAAACGTGTTCCCTCGGGTGTCAGAAGCAGCTGGATAAACAAATGAAAACAACTAGTTTGTGAATCAAACATAAATGATAATATTAGACGTTGGTCGCACACTCAATTGAGTACACAAGTCTGCACAAGATCAATTGACAATTGCTGCATTTGTCGAACAAAATTGCCTTTGCAATAATGATCTACAAAAGGTCCAGACTAGTAGACTCAATTGAATATGACTTAGATATTTTACTGGTCAAAACAATACTTAGTGTAGTGATAAGTAGGTTCAATGGCAAATTAAAATCCAACATTATTCTTGTTGAATAATATTACAGATTTGTACAGCCAAACAGACAATACTCAAAAGAAATAGTTATATTTAATTATTTCTTTTATTACTGAATGAAAACTAATACAGTACTTTCTAGTTCAAAACCAGCATTATGTAGAACTGTATGCTTAAAAAACATATCTCCTTATAAGAATAATAACTTCACTTACCCATACAGGATCCGGGTAGTCACAAATCTCTGTGATTTGATTCTTAATGATTGTCTTATCTTTATCAAAAGATCTTTCCAAAAATACAAATTCTGAAAACTTGAACATCCATCCAATGGGAGGCACATATTGAATTGATTTCTTGGCATAGGCTTTGCAGTTCTAAAAACACATTATTTAATTAGTAAATAATAATAATATACAGTGCATTAGCTTTTGGAATGCCTGTATTTTTATAGTTCTATCTCACCCATTTATGGCTATTAACAATAATTTACCTTTTACTAACAATGTTCTTACTATAATACAATTTTTGAAAGTTTGTTAAGCTGATTGTGTCCAAAATTTATGCAAGTAACAATTCATTACATATAACATATTATGGTATGGGAACCCAGGATTACTAAGTCACCAGAGTAAATTGGTTTGAGGATGTGAAGTATATTCAGAGAGCAATAATACTGTATCTATATTTCACCTAATTTCAATAAGATAGTAATAATAATACTTACACCAAGTACTGCTATAGTATCACAGAAATGCCAGCCCATTAGCCAGTCTATTTCATAACTGTGGTTCATCATCAAATAACCATGTTCTTTCCCATAGTACTTGTCATATTCATCTTTCTTTATGTAAATTGTGAGTTTTGTCCCAGACCACCATTCTGACATAAAAACTAACTCTGTAAAAGGAAATTTAGCAATATAAAACTGAAATTTAATTTGACTAAACAATTTCAACAAATTAACACATTCAGCATCAGAAAACTAGACACAAAAGATGATTTATTATTATCACATCTGCAGCAAGTTACTATCAACAAAAGTGTTGAGATAAAATATACTTACGGCTACTAAATGAATAATACAGGTAGTAATTTATCTGTCTATATAAACGCTTGTTGAAGGGCTTAAGACCAAAATATAGAACCAGTTGTATTGCATTTAGAATCAATCCTGATATAAAATATGATATAGCAAAACATAAGTGGACCAATGTTGACCTTTTCAATACACTAAGGTCTACCATATTGATGTTTTTATTTTAACCCCTGTACCTGAAAGTAATAAAACAAATTGTTTATTGGCGAGTATTATTTTTTATATCCAAAAAATTACATAATAGAACCACTACTATTACTGTTGATATGTCGCTAGAACCCAAATAAAGCCGGGTAGAACCTACACAGTGCACTGTGAGTTTAATTTCGGCTTAATCTCTTCTTATTTTAGACATTGTTTGAAAATGCAAGCACATGGAAAATTATTTATAGAATGGTAGGTACCTGTACCCACACTAATCCTAATACAACTGTAATGTATTTACTGCAAATTCATTGATTATTAAAACATATACTAACAGAAGAAACAGTGCGGCAAAGAAACTACAGTCTAAAAAAAGTCTGTTCATAAAAAAACCCACTATAAATTTCATAAATACAATTATAATAAAATATTTGAGAGTTAATACACGTATCACTCACCATAAAAACAATACGAACAGGTAAACTAGTATGCAACCAAAATTATCTGGACATAGTATCACTATTATTCGGCAAGATATTTTTCAACAAAAGAAAATTAACACAAGCACTGAAGACGACATGGACAGACTGATTTTTTTATCAA
>SJJU01003561.1:0-20803 GCA_012932125.1 Conopomorpha cramerella
GAAAGTCCGGCATCATTTTACGCACAGTGACAGATTGATCTGTCAAATCGAAGGTTGTATTAATAAACAGATTATAGTATCGCAGAGTAATGAGCGTGAAGAAACCATAAATGTAGATCCTTTGACGTAAAAAGACAATCTAAGGGATATCCGGGGTACAAAAATTCCGGGTACGAAAGGGATTATTGGACGAAGGGTTGGTCACCTATCACCGATATCCTTACTATTTGTCCATGTAAAACCCAGCTGTCAGGCTTAACGTGACGATGATAAGAGGCGTCTTGTCTACGGAGTTTTTGTCCACCCCTTTAGGGATTAGGAACGCGAATTTGCTGGTGCATTCACAGAAATATAATATTAATAATATTATTAACAAATTTATTTTGTTAGAATGAAAAATTTTACTCGTGCCGTGACACCAACACCAAATCAAAAGTTCTCTTACGGAGTTTCATTTCAACTAGAGAGCTTCGCACGAAAATTCTCTTTGTGATAGACTAGATACAAGGGATTTTCGAAATTCAAACGAAACGAAGGTTGTGGTAGAGGAAATTTATTCCGTTTATTTAGAAAACCCTAGAGTTGACTAATAGGCACTATTCACAAATAATTAATTTGAATACATCAAACAAATTTACTAAATAGTATTCAATTTCTTTTAGAAAACAACTGCCAAAGGAACTACTAGGAATAAAGGGAAGAATCAAACCCTTAAACTTAAAAACGACGATTTCCAATCCTAATAACTGATACAATATTCATGAAACAAAACAAGTTGGATGCACACAATGTTTCAGACGGCGCTGCCAACACCCGGAGCTGCGGCCAACACAAAATATCAATCTAAAATTCATGGATTTTGTTGTTTCGACAACATGCAGCTTTCCACGGTACTTTGAGCGTTCATCGTTTCATCGCACTCTGCTTTAAATCGCTTTTCTATTACGATGTAAGCTTTTCACGTTCTATTTGAAAACCAAATATACTTTGTAGGTGATATGCAGGTTTTGGCTTTTTGTGGTTAACCTTAAGCGAGTCCTTAAGGTCCTTGATATAAGAATTACATTACTGACGCAGCATCGAGGGTTACCGAGAGCCCTTCAAACTATTTACGTCTGGGAGAGCTGAAAGTAAGTCACGTGTGACCGAGACATTCATATCATGCATGACTGCAAAACAAAGGGAATATTTTGTTTGTCTCTCGAGACTTTGGCTTCAAAGGATGCTGAGAAAGCTACCTTAAATGTAACACAATTTTACTCTATCCTCAGGCTGCAATCTCTACAGACAAAAATGCAAAAATATTCACTACTTAAGCTCTTGTTAATATAATGCGATTGTCGCGATGACTTCATTTTGCTTTCATACATACAAATATTTTTTTGAACTTTCTAAAGAAGTATTTACTACCATTGTAGGTAAATTCTTTTCTGATCTTAAATTAACGAGTTTTGAGTGAAAACGTCTCGAAAATTTGGTTTATTTTTTACGGAACACGAACATAATCAGTGCTATTCACCGTAGAGCTTCCAAAATTGTATATTCATCGGATTGGTCCCGATCGTGGGTCGCGCCGAGTCACCGCCGAGGTTGAAAAACAGCTCTTAATGCCGGCGATCGCTTTTAATTACCACAAAAACTCTCTAAGGGGTTAAGAAAAAGGGGATATTTAGATACGTCAAGCCGAATTGATGGTTCAGAAAGTTTCGGCCGCGTCAGTGTAGCGTTGGTCGCCGGCGGGGTCGCACGTGCTCCCGACACGCCTGTCGTCGCCGACACCTCCCGGTCAGGCCGACACGCGCGCCCACGTGTCGTCACGTCAACTCAACTGACATTGTGGTTTACCTACGCGGCCCTCCGGCAAATTAGCCATTTCGAACCCCCGCCGCCGTGTGGACATGTGATGCACTGCCAAATAAGTTTCCAAAAACTTTACGGCGGGATTCGATTGCGCGCGTGTGTGTAACAATGTTCCGACGAGCCGCATTTGTGTTTGTGTTGGTGACCACGTTTCCGCTTCCGTCGTGCACAAATAAAGATAATCTGGGTCAGTATGTGTGGAAAATATTACTCTGTACTTTTTTTTTCAATATAAAATTGCACAAGTTCGAATCTTCTACCGCGGCGAGTTGGCAACTTGGAATATGAAATTCTCGTTTTCTTGACGTTACTTTTGAGGGGATCGAATAACTTTGGAACTTTTTGCCTTCGTTGATTTTATTGAGTGTGAAATTCGATTCAATTGATGTTAAAATGAATTAGTTAGCGTCAATCTTGACGCTCTTTACGTTGTGCTGTTTGTGAAATTTTGCTGCCGACCAAAGTTTGAGAAGAAAGAAGTATAAAGAAAAAGAAGAATATTTTTTCTTCACTAGAAATAGTCCGTTCACGTTCTTAAGTTAAAAAAACCTGAAATAATTAAACTTTCTTATTATTTACTTTTATAAAGAGGGAAGTTTGGTATTTTTGCATGTAACCAATAAACTCAAAAACAACTCGACCGATCAAAAATATAATTACTTTAAAACTTAAATGGTCACTGGACACCCGAAATTCCCACTGGTACAGAACGACGATTATAGATTGAGTAACACTTCTCGGCACAGACTAAGAGCGTCTGTGGTCCAGTTGGCCGGATACTTGACTTGCAACCGGGAGGTCGCAGGTTCGAGTCCTACTACTGAGCGTTTATAGTAACAAAAAGTTCGATTTGATTTCACGCGAAAAATAATTAACCGATTATTATGAATCTTTGTACATAAACTCTTGGTGTTCTTAGATTATAATATACGACAGTTCCCAATAACTATTGTGAAATTCCATTCTGTGTCAAAGGATAATTTGCGAGTTGAACTAATTATCAACAAGTATGTTCATACGTATCGGTTTTCATTTGATACCACGCCCACCCCACGATTGGGTGTAACAACTTTGTTTACTAAAATAACTAACTTGTGGTAGGTATGCGGTTTCCATCACGATGCTGTACTACACCGTATGAGCGTTGCGTAGCGTACATAAAACTCTGGTAAAGCATTTTTTCACGTAAAATGATTTTTATTCGTGTATTCTTGTGTACAATTAATTGTTATCACCTAAGCTGATAAAATGTAATGTCCTAGTGACAGGTCTTCAAGGAAATATGCTTATTTTTTATACACATGTTTACCACAGTTGTAATTTCTAGTATATTTCTGTATTCTGTCCAATAAATAAAATAAATAAATAAAGACACCCTTTGGTACACGCGTAATACAGCTACAGGTATCAAACCCACAGCACCCCGTTGCAGATCCAACAAGTACTTAACCACTAGGCCACAGACGCGACGCAATCATCATCATCATCAGCCCATATTTCACATTGGACATAGGCCTCTCCAATTGCACGCCTCTGTGATCTGTTTTCAGCTTTTCGCATCCAGCTTCTGCCAGCCGTCTTGCGTATATCATCAGTCCACCTTGCCTGAGGTATAGTACGCCCTCCGTTTGCCGAGACGCGGTCTCCACTCGAGAACTCGTTTGCTAAAACGGTCATCGGTTCTACGACTAATATGGCCACCCCACTTCCACTTCAGCTTGCTAGACGCGTCGCAATGGCTTGGTGTACTTTCCTAACTGGTATTTTTTTTTATAAATACGGACAAAATAGAGTTTATTTAATTAACGGCATTAGCAGGTTCATACTAGTAAAGACATAGGACAAATACGCACTCTAATTGGTCGTTATGTCGCGATTTGTGCGACTCAGGTTGTTTCAACAAATCGCAGTGCGTTCAATATCATGTCACTTCTTCCTTGGGGCGCTGCTGTGCTAGGGGAGCTGATTTGGCCGGGCAGCGAGAGAAACACGAGTAGTGAAGGTGAATATTGATGTACTTCGGAAAGGCGCCACTTAAGCCTACACCCGTGTCAAGTCTCGGGATCTACTCGGGGTTCCTCACTGTAAAACGATGGAACTGGCAGTCGCACGTGAATCTATGGAATTCTAAGAAAATCGTCTCCTCAGTTTGTGTTCAAGGACTCATTGTCTGTAAATGTATACCTTCGGGAATATGGGTTCTTAGACATTTTAAAATAGTTACTGCGTCTAAAATTGAACTTAAGAAATAAAAGTAAAAAAAAAAAAGTTAGGACAGTAACTTGCTAACGTTGTCAAAGTAGTTTATGAATATTTTTTAGGAAGCATGGGTTTTGACTTTACAGTGAGTCATTACAGTAAATTTAAATCTTTATGGGTGTTGAATTTTATATACAATATATAATACAGCCTTTAAATGGATAAAAAAGTATAGTTAATATAGGTATTATACCAAGCCCATTTGTTACTGTCGTATGTTAAATTAGTTTGCGCTATACAATGTGGTAGGCGTAGGTAGTCATGGTTTAGTTACTACTGCGTAATAGTTGATTTACAGCTTTCATGATAACAAAAGTTATGTAATATGTAATTTAGTTCGGTGTTTTGTTTTTTTATTATTTGACATTTACTTGACATGTACAAAAGACAAAATTGAGTGTAACATTCAGAATCTTTCGCATTTAACCATTTAAGTTTGTTTCCATTGGTTAAACATGAACAAGATAATATCTTAGACACATAATATCCAAGTACGCCATGCAATGGGGTAACGTGTGTACATGGATATTATGGCATTTCACCATAATTATGGTCCTATACCATTTTTAGGAAGAAAAAGACCAGATCAGTCTTTTTTAGGATTTTTTTAGGAAAGTGGCGATCGATAGTTACAAAAAATGTTGTTTTTTCTTGAATTTATTAGTTAATAAAACAAAAATTACGTTTTACTAAACCTTTTGGTCTGAGGGTTTTCGTCGATAAATGGGTTTTTTATTATTATTATTTAAAGGCATTTTGAAACGCAGACCTGTGCAAGAATCATGCCGTTTATAGTACCTTAAATATGTCTATCTTAGAGGTAGACAGAGATAATAGCAGAACTCACTTCACAAAATTAAATAAGACTTATTAGATATCCCCTCGTTGCCTTCATTTTCAGTTCTTACCTTAGCTCTTCATAGAAAGAAAGTCGTTTGTCATAAAATAACTTTTTATTGTACCTATTTGCGATATCATAAAAACAATTCTTATCACTTTATTGAGTTTTGATATTCGGAATTCTTATCACTTTGTGGGGATTTCGAAGTTGTAAGTGTGATTAACCGTGTTATGAGAGTTTAGGTTATTTTTGTTACGGGCCTAGACAAATAAAAAATGTCTAGGGATAGTGTTCTTTCTTCCATACCAACATGACGTAATTAAAAATGCTAAATGATCATGTAAATCATTGGGGGAGGCCCTCGGCCAGCAGTGGACATTATGAGGCTGATGATGATGATGAAGTACTAAATAAAGATGGAAATCGTTGTAAGAATAGAGAAGTACTGAACTGTCACAAATCTTTCATTATCTTATTAGTGACCGTATGTGGTCCAGTGAGCGTCTGTGGTCTAGTTGATCGGAAACTAGACTTGCAGTCGCGGGTTCGAGTCCGGCTACTGGACGTGTACCAATAGGATTCTTTTTCAGAGTCTATGTACGCAACGCAACGCTCGTACGGTGAATGACAATACCACAAGGTGTGTGAACCCTATAACGGCCATGGGTTCAACCCTTGTCAAGTTGGGTTAAATACGCTTGGTGAACCGTGGGCATTTGCTTTAGCAAGTGCCTCTGCCTACCTCGGCGTAGATCATCATCATCATACACTTCACCCTAAAAGGCGTGAAGTGTATGATGATGATGATAGTTTTTTTTCTAAATTGAATAGTTCGCGCGAGAGACACTATCAATATGGCAAAATGTCTCGCCTAAATTAAGATACTGATAAATTAAGTAAAAAAAACTTGCAGCTACGGAACCTTTCAATCTAACACAACAAAAATTAAACTTTTATTTCTAAAATGCAACTCAACATATATTCAAATTTCAGTTCTAACACAATCAAACCTATAGCTATTACCACAATTTGTGACTGTTAATGAATTGATTTGATACGTTTGTGGTGCATTTATTGGTTTCGAACTGAAATTAGAGACAGATTGGAGTGGAAATTTGCGTTTGATTGACGTCCGTTTTATTTTATTTGTCGATCGATATTTGGTATGCGTTTTAAGTGGAACACATTAGTTAGAAGCAACGATATCTATGGTACTAGATTAGTAGATAGAGCGTCCCATGCAATAAGTTGGTTCCTACTTAAGTGGGAATATCATTAGCGCACATATTCAGATCAGTTATTTTGCAATAACGAGGCGCTACGATTGTTTTGAATCGCGTAAATTGAAATGTTTTTACCTTAGATAGTTTTATAAAATAAATCATGTGTATTAAGATCTAATGGTGGTTGAGAAAAGTGTAACTATTTTGTTACAAGCAAGGGCTTGTCTATACCTCTATATTTAGATGAAACACATTCGTTTTGACTTTTAGAAAGCATTCATGAATGTTGCTAGAAACAAAATTGACTAGATGTAGATAATGAAAGAGGCAAATTTTAAAGCCGACCGAAGCTCTACCTACCGTTCGGCGGGCGACTTACGTTTCTACTTGTGCTTGTCTCTTCTACGAAGACGTTTTCTTGACTCCAGATAATAATTATAATAATGTTTGTCCATACTTACTTTTTATTGACTCTACCCCTTCTGTGTCATTGACGACATTTCTTAATTATCGCGCGTGGCGTCATCAGTCATTAACAGGCTTCATGTGTTCTTCGTGTTGTATGCCCGCGATTAGCGAACGCGAGCAAGCGTTCAAAGTTCCCTTGAATGACTTCGAGATCCAACTGAATATACTTAAAAAGTAAGCTTTTAAGCTTAAAGTTTTGTTGTAAAATTTTACCTTTGTAGAGATTTCTCCTCTTGAGGTAGTAAGTTGCTGTGTTTAGTAGTAGTAATTTATGTAGAGTCCATTTCCGTGTAGAATTAAAGATCTCTGCTGCACCTTGGCTTAGTGACGTCATGCGAGAGTGATAGCATAATATGCACCTTCAATGGGGCTAACTTAAACTCACTAAGCCAGCTGCACAGATATTTACGATGGCATGTATATCTTTTTTATTGCAAACTAGATGTAGAACTTGTTATCGCGTTCCCGTCGTAGGATATACGCAGTAAAATATAGCCTGTATATTATTGGAAAGTTTTGTTGAAATCCGTTCAGTGTTTTTTGTGTCAAAGAGTAACAAACATCCATCGGAACTTTGGCGTTTATGACATTAGTGAGCGTTTTACCAGCACTCGACGGAGCATACTTCTGTAGGTAACTACTATACTATGTGACTTCTATACGCAATCCAGTTTCTCTAGTTTTCTATAGATAAAAAAATAATAATTATCACTAATACCAATTGCGTTTGCATTTCGGATAAAACGAGAGCTAGGATAAACATTGGAGTTAGGATGTTATCCTAATATTGTTAATTTCTCTCCAGATAATTACAGGTCCATAAATCTTGTTGGTATTATCAGAAGGGGCCCCTGGCTATCGTTTGTGGGGCGGCCCGTAATCTCAGTGGGTGTGTTCCGGGCACAATCAACTATTTACTTAACTTGACCTTCCACTGCATGAATATTCTTAGGTAACAAAGTTTACTTTAAAATTGTGACTTTCAATAATATGATAAGTTGAGCTGATTTGTTTTTGGTAGTGTTAATTAAGGAATAGGGAATTACTTGACAGCCAAGTGACAGTTGGAAATAATTCGCTTTGTTCTTATGAGATGTCGCATCTCGCTACCACAATCAATCGCTAGATACGATTCTGTCCAGTTATACTTTGTACTTACTTGATTTCTTTGCTTTGCAACGCGCATTATTTGATTTTGAAAGTAAAGATAAAAAATGGTGATGATGCGAGGAAAGTTTTAATTTTACTGCATAGCAGGCGAAAGTTCAGAAATTACCATTTAAAAAATATCGACTGCTTCAGTTTCTAACGCCATCAGTGGTAGATTTTGGAACTATAGCTCGCCAATTCACCATTATTTTGAAAGTGAAATTGATTTCATTTGGTATCTACTAAATTAAATCATATTATTATTGAGTAAATTTTTATCAGGATAAGCCTACTGAACAAGTGTGCTCCATCGTAGACCACATCGCTGCTTAACATCAGGCAGAATGGTGGTCAGACGCTTGTTCATAGTGATTAAAAAAAAAGCCTCGGGAGGCTAGTATGAGTATATTATCGCTTGTGTCAAAGAGAATAAGAAATCAGATTCCATATACCAACCAACGAGAAAGTATTGAATTACATCAGAGAAGTGAACACAAGAAAAAATTTAAAAAAATCTTAGTTTACTACTAAGCTATTCTTGCTAGCGATACTTGAAATGCTGGTTCCTAAAGAGGTAGCGTAGGGTTCGACTAAGTATTTTTATTTAATTTATTATTGTTATTACTAGCCTACTGGATTCCACTGCGGGTCAAAGGCATCCATTATCAGGACACGAGGTAAAGGGTATCGAAAGTAATTAAAATAAAGCAATACCCTAGTTAAATACCAGTATATTGTTTATCAAAATGTGAAAATGTAGAAGACGACCTTATCGTTCGGAACGATTTTACTGGTAACTTAATTGAAAAATTAAGGGGCTTGACACATAGCGTAGGTGTCGTTTTATGCTCGTGTAAGTTAAGCTATATGTACATTGTACACATAAGTAATATTGTATCCTCATCACACGAGCGCCTTTTCCCCATTAAGGGTTTGGCAGGGGTTGCTATTATTGATAACTACCCACATCTTACCGGAATAAACATATATGAAACGCTGAAAAAACATTGCGAAGTTAACACATTTTTGAAACATACCTATTTTTAACCGACGTTAAAAAAAGGGAGGTCGACGGTTATATTTTTTTCTGTATGATTAACAGAATTGGCCGATTTTGAAAGTTCTCTTATTTTACACTCTGGCGGTCCCTTTGGAATCAATTTGGAAAAAAAATCCATTTGTATTCTTTCAACGGTTTAGTTTTTTTGTGAAAAAGTTTTACGTGTACTACAACAACATGAACATGGGTAGATGAAAGTAATAAAAAATAATTAACTCGGAAAGTTATTACACAAAAGCCAATGAAAATAAGTGAAAAAGGAAGACGTGCTTAACAAAGTATTAAAAGGTTTGACTGTTAGTTATTTCTAACTTCCCGGAGGCAACTTGGTACGATAACTATGTTTCTACCTGTTGAATGGATACATTTCACGACAAAAACGCAAAAAATGCACTTCATGACCGTAAAGCTACATTTGCTTAAATAAAAAGAAAGGAGCGAGTCTAAGAAGAATAATCATAGCATTAACATATCTCTTTAGTAGATTTTTTTAGAAACCACATTATTGATGTTTATAAGCAGTTGTAATTGCCAAAGTCAGTCGGGATGCCTGAAAGCTTAGTATTATACTTATACGAACAAGATGACGTGGCTAGGTGAGCGCTCGGGTGCTTATTGGCGGTAGTGTACTGGGCTCGAACATCGGAATGACCGTTGCCATGACAGCCACCTTCCACGTATCTGCCTACGCCTTATGAAGTTCAACTTGTTGAAAAAAGTACCGATTTCAACCAGTATAAGTCGCTCCTAACAATTTTTGTAGTTCCATACAATTTATCCAGTTTATCATGATTAAACCCTGATTTTCTTATGATGGGATCACCATTGAAACATCTTCTTTCTAAGAAAAAAAAGAACCATGTAAATATTATTTAGTATTAGCTTTTGGTCCATGAAACATTTGATGAAAAGAAAGATGCCTCTTTCGCTAAAATGGAAGCTAATGGACATGTGCATCCTTCCCATTCTTACCTACGGACTGGTCCGTATGGTATGGTAACCTGGTCTTTGACTGACGTTCAAAAACTCCGGCACGGAGTTTTTATTCTAGCAGTCCGATCGAATCCGGAATATTGAAATACGCTCAAGAACAAAAATGTAGCTCGGAAAGCGGCGCAACTAAAATGGGATTGGGCTGCCATGTTACTCGTATGTCTCCGGATCGTTGGGCAAACAAGGTGACGACCTGGATCCCAACGAACGGCAAGATATCACGTGATCGCCCCCGAAAGAGATGGCGCGACGAGATCATCCGCCAGGATGACGCCTGGTGGATGGCCGCTCGAAATCGCAGTAAGTGGAGAAAAGGAAGAGAGGCCTTTGCACTGAAGTGGGATTGAGTAGGCTAATAAAAAAAAATATTCATAAACTATTATACATTTTCGGAAGTCTCTTAAAACACTGCGTTTTATTTCTGTGGACACCGATTAAATCCTACTTACCTCTGCGAAGCCCTCAGATGTTTTTACTGGTATGTTTACGTTTCACAGTAATAAGCTACGTATCACCGTCTACGAGCCTCGTAGCATTTGCTACGGTGCTACGCCCCCGTATATTGGCCGTCACGTGCGAGTACACTTTGACATCTATAGATAAAAATATGCCTATAATGAGTATGTTTACGTTATTTGGAAACGCGCAAATATGTTATTTTCTATCTTTACCCTAGTCAAAATGGAATATTACAATTTGTTTGAATGCGTGGATGTGGGAAAACTACTAATTTTGATTAAACTTTACAATTATTGCTTAACTTTCTAATCTATTATTATTCATCTTTGTCTGACAGAACATTTTATGCAGATATTTGTTAATATTAAAATAATGTACTAGGCCTCTTAAATTTCGTGCTGTAGTTCCAGCCCTTTAGAAGAACTAGATTACGGTATACCCTACATAGCGTACGGAACGTCCTAAAGGATGTCAATGCCGTTGCTGTCGCTGTCCTTGATAAACGGCGATGCTAAATAATTAATGATTAATTTACATAGTATAAAACAACGTCGCCTACCCCTATCTGTCCCTATGTATGCTTAGATCTTTAATACTACGCAATGGATTTTGATGAGGTGTTCTTTGGCAGATAGACTGATTCTAGAGTAAGTTTTATACGTATAAAACATAAATTGAAAAGCAGAGAAACACTGTTAATAATGTGTATTGGTTTGCAGGGTGTTAGTGAATTAATATGGAAAAGATGGGCAGGGAGTTTCTTGTCCATTCTTCCCCGCATCAAAGCAATCCGAACTGATGTATTGATGATCTTTTGACGTTTTCCAAGTTTTGCTTCACACACTTCACTTCACGCCTATTAATCCCAAAGCGGGGTAGGCAGAGGCACTTGCTTCAATGTTCTTAAAATTAAGTAACAATGTCGGTACTAAGAAAATACTGGGAATTTTATGTTTGACTTTACTATAACTTTTTTATGGTACCGTAACCAAGTGCAGTCCAGAACAAAATATAGCTTCAGGATTTTTACTCGTAAAATATGTAGTTTATCAATTATTTTAAATAAATAATTTGCATATTTTAGATACAATGTAATTGGAGAGGCCTATGTCCTGCAGTGGGCAAATATGGACTGATGACAATGATGACGAGTACAGTGTAAAGCTGTAAAAAAATTGTGACAAAAAAAAGTGCGAAAAAAAAGCGGAAGTGTTATGATAAAGTACTCATTGACTGTAAAAGCAAAAAGCACAAACTAGGGAGAGTAAAGCCAAAGAGATTTTCCTTCGAATTTATACATAAAAAATATGAAAAGACTTTTCCTCTATCTATTAGCTCTACCTTCATTTATCTACTTTACATTCTTGTTTTGTAGCTTTTTTTTCATAATATTTTATCATGGCTGCTTCTCAGGGGACTCTAGTTATTAGAAGACATTGCGTGTACTTAATCCAGTAAGACTATTTAATGTACCTACATTAAACATAGCTTTCTTCAAAGAGAAAATAATGGAAGTCAAACGAGAAAAATCAGACGTATATTTTCCTCAGATTTATCGGAAAGCCACTTAGTCCAGCCATCATCTGAGGCGCCATATACAACGAAATTCATGGTTTTAAAAGATAAGTTGCGTGGGCTGAAGATAAAAATAATTTAACATAATAATTAGTATTATTATGTAGACACTGATGGAGTTTACGGGCCTAGCCTGGTCCTTTTGACATGGGTCCAACATGGAGAAGCCTTTTGAGCATTTTTCCTTAGTATTATTATAATCATTATAACAATGATTATTAATTTATACACACAACCCTTACAGAATAAATCCTAATACAGTAGTGTGGAGAATGGGTAGGTAATATTACATATGCATTACAAAACTTAACAATTTAAACACATCTTACTTTAGTACCTAGTTACTGTTATATTAATGAAATATATTTATAATTAAGGTTTTATTATAACTACAAATATGAAGAAACAATTAATTATAACTATTATCTGAGATTAAATTAATTTTAACACATCATAATAATGACATTGTATGTAGAAGTAGCATAGTTTCATAGTGACCAATTCGTAAAAAAAAATACATTTTGCTATAATACGAGGCTTTTATAAATTTTAATGCATGACACTACAGAAGAAATACATAAGTAGTTCCTTTTCTGAAAATATAGTTCTGGCTAAATTCTGTGAATCTTCAGAATGCAATCCCCATTTATGCTAAGTAATGTTCCAAGTACTGTTGAAAGAACAATGCGCTAACATACCTATATAACATAGTAAGTAAATTACTACTGTATTTCATAAAACAAACCGTACTTCATATTCTACTTTTAGTTTATGTGTAGGTAATGTTTGTTTTGTTTAAAATAATGCAATGTTCCTTTGAGCTGTTATTTAGTTATATGTTGAATTATTATTTCTTTTTTCATCAGCCTCTTTTGTATACCACTGCTTCCTCCATATTCTCGTCTGTCATTATGACTTTTTCACAAAAAACTGATCGGGAGCGGCCACTGGGTCTTCTTTTATGGGTGTGGTTCCCTATTGGTTTTGGGCATTATTATGTATGTGAAGATACTTCGTATCTTGAGAGACTTTGTGTAGTCTCTCACATGTACAAGTCAAATTTTCTGTGACTATAATATTGTGTCTTACAGTAATATGTAGCCTCTTTTGTGTACCACTGCTTTCCCCATATTCCCTCCAATTATTTTCATTTTGGTAGAACTCGCGTTGCCCCGGCAGGTGCTGGTCGAGGTTAGACGCTTGCACGAGTTTGTTAATCGCTGGCATCGTATTTTAACATGATGACCATGCCTGTCAAATACTGAAGACGCGATGAGAACCCCACGCAAAGTGTCTGTGATATGCTGGGAAATGACCCAGAAGTAGGATAGGTGGCAACAAAACGAGGTTGGATAAAGATAAGTAAGTATAGGTTTCACAAAATACGTGCGTTGGGAAGAGGCATGAGACGCGCACGTCTCCAAAGACTTGGCCCACATGCCGAGAAGTAGGTAGGACTTGGGTGATGGTGGACATAGTTTTGATACCTTTACGTGTCGGTCCAGGCCTCCTGGGTAGGTCTTACCTTCTGTGTCCAAGCCTAATCGGTGACGATTTACGCCCGGTCCACTACAGCTGACCTGAACTGCCTAGTTCAACTATACCGCGGTATTTCGACATGGTTAGTTCTTTTTATACCTACCTAGGGATTACTTTTTCAGAATATTTTTTGTACCTATTATTATTTCTTCCTCAGTGCTTATTTATATCCTGATTTGATTTTGTTGCAAAGCCTATTTTTGTTTGTTAATACAAAAATGTTTGCTTTTATAATATTTCAATAATTTTTCTACCTAATTGAACGTTTGATAGTTGGGAAATAAAATGATGAGTATTTTGTGTAGGTAATAAGATATATTTTACTAATTATTTTCGATCCGTTTGTTACGGGATTATCCTGCCAATCAGGACTCGATTTTCATGTTATTTTGTCGTTAGAAAATATATCAATATGTTGATAAAAGGATCTGGCGTACCAATAAAATCTAGAGGAACCATTGAACACCGTAGGGACGGGTAGTGCGTGTGTAATTTTTTCCATGAAGTATTTTTTTCTATTGCCATTACGCACGCCAAATGTTGACTGCTCCGACATACATGTAGGTTACCTACCACTATTACTATTAATTTAGTACTATGACTATTAATTTCCAGAAGCGAGTGCGCCGCACCCTACTTCACAACCGCCGCACCCTCGCGCGGCATCGCGACGGCTAAACAATATAATCTGAACTAGACAGCTATAGAAATCACCGGCCTCAAAGTCCAATCGAAACTATCTCGCTGTTCAAATCGATATACTCATAGTAATGAAAGGTTAATGACTTCAGTTCACATTATAATGAGTTATGATTGTTCAAAATATGTTTGCATACAAGAAAAATCTACACCAGCAATTTACGTGCCACAGTTCCCGAGCAATTTAGTTTACCCAATCCTGGGGGAATCGACTTTTATAATTCAATTATATTGACACAAACCTTGTCCAGGCTACGAGTGACGTGTAGAAAGAATATTTTACCATTTTTACAGAACTTAAAAAAAAAGGAGGTTCTCAATTCGATAGTATTTTTTAAAATGTTTATTATCTCAAAACTTTTGACTGTAAGCAGATTTGGATGATTATATTTTTGTTTCAAAGATGGTGCTTCCCGTTTGATACTGATATTAAAATTTGGTTCAGTTCGGATAATGGCATCCATGAGAAAATCGCAAATCTGTAAAATTTTACTACGTTTATTTTAAGTTATTTATATTTACACAAACTCTGGCATCTGGTCAGGTTGAGTGATATGTGGAAATAACGTTTTACTTATCCATTTTTTATCATTTAGAAGTTATATGCGTACACTTATTTTTATAATTACAAGACACTTAAATGTTTCCACTGTTTTCGGCTTTTCACAGATCACGGTGGCGTGCAACTGGAGAGGCCTATGTCCAGCAGTGGACAAGTATGGGCTAGTGATGATGATGATGAAATGTTTCCACCAAAGTAACAGGAGTTGGACAACGTCACCCGTCACCCGCGTCAAAATTTGTATGAAAGTACCTATCTACTATATAAAAATAAGTCGGATTTTCCTTCCTGACGCTATAACTCCAGAACGCACGAACCGATTTCCACGGTTTTGCGTTCGTTGGAAAGGTCTCGGGCTCCGTGAGGTTTATAGCAAAGAAAATTCAGGAAAAAATCCAACAGGAAAGCGGGAAAACGAAACGAAGCCATCTGGTTGCGAAACGGAGTTAGCCGTATTTGCTAGTGTATTATAATTTTGTTCACTTCCGTCCCAGGAACTCGTCGTCCATCGCGACACATATCCGTCGACCTCGTAACGTTTTATAGTCCCACAACGGCACCATATCACGTGATGAGAGTACATTTCGCGTCCGTCATTATGACTTTTTAATGAAAACTGGTCGGGAGCGGCCACTGGGCCGTCTTTTGTGGGTCACTGTTGGTTTTGGGCATTATTGTGTGTGTGAAGATACTTCGTGTCTTGAGATGGTGTAGTCTCTCACATGCACAAGTCGAATTTTCTGTGACTACAATATTATGTCTTACAATATTTTTGTTTTGCTGTGTGACAAGGAAAGCACTAGATGAATGGTATTATTGTTATTTAATACGTTATTGCACTAAAAGAACATTGGGTGGACTTAATACCAAAGTAAGCTACCAGTAAACCTCACAACACGGGAAATCATATGCACGGTCATTCGCAACTGTCACATAGTGTCAATAGGCATATGTAAGCCTATTTCTATTTTTGACGTCATCATCGCTACATACAAAATTGTTACTGATATGTATTATCACACACTTAAGCCGGTTTATAAAATGTCTGTTTTGATATTTAAACTGATTTTCGTAATATAGGTGTACCTACATATGTAATGAAAAGTGTTTCGTTCATATTTCTTGAGTGTTATGGTACCTTCCCAGATATTCGTTTGGGTAACAGTCATAGGCACCAGTTCAATTAATGTCTTTATATTTCAACACCTTTTGTCTATTTGTCGAAAGACATGGTTGGATAAATGTCTCATTGTGAGCGATTTATTGCTCGAACTGGAAACATCAAGAAGCTGTGCAGGCGCAAAAGATGTCTAACCGGATCCTGGAAGGAGCTTAGAACTTTCAGACCGTTGTTCGGGTTACAATGAGTAGGACAACTCTAAGTATTGGTGATAGTTGTCCAGCTAGAAATCTAGACATCTCTGCCGGGGCCTGTGAATAGCCATCGTTAGAGCTACCTTACTTCTGCTGGAGTTCGAATACGCGACAACTAGGCCACAAATTAAACTGTGTTCATTTGTATATCAACATAGGATAACGACTGTAAGAGGGAGAACTGTATAAAAGGGCTGTTACTAAATAATATAATCTTGTTTCTCATGTGAAATTATTGAAGTAGCTAACTTATCTAATATGTACGTAATATTTTTTATGCGACTTCAAAAAAGGAGGTTTCTCTATTTAACCGTATACATATTATACGCTTTTTATGTTTTATTTGCGGATAACTTCGTCGTTTATGAATCGATATGAATAATTCTTTTTCAGTTGGCAAGAAGATATTTCCAATGTCGTCCCATGACAAGGAAAACGGGGTTTGTTGATGGCAAATCTGATAAATCGAGGGGAGTTTAAAAAAATGTTTGCCGAGCGTCTAGTACAGGTAGATTTTTTTTTTTCATTTCCCTACATTGTCGACATAGTAAAAGCTGTTTATACTGGCGAGCCCAACCACGTTTCTAAGACTCGGGGTCATTTTACATTCTGTATTATTCATGTACATAGTGTAGTGAAATAATATCGGCGCTTATAATTACTATTAGCAGATCCTAAATGAGACTAATGCACCTATCTCTGTAAATAGAAAGACGTAATCTTAATGTTACTCAATAAGTAAATAACGGCTGTTTCGACCGCCGAATCGTAGAGGAAAACCGGTGTCGAGCAAGTGGTTGCGCTCATCTGTCTGATGTGTTCGAGTTGCCCGAGGGCCTCTAAGTCGACTTAACGACTGCTGTCGAGGCCAGGTTCCACAGCTTGACGTGGCATCCGATGCAGGGAAACACTCGAAAAGATTAAAGCCACTTAAGAGCCGAATGTGGAACGACTTGCCGGAGTCTGTGTTTCCTGCGCAGTACAGTCTGAAGGTCTTCAAGTCGCGGGTGAATAGATACCTTCTGAACAAGTGTACTCCATCGTAGATCACATCGCTGCTTAACATCAGGCAGGATGGTGATCAAACGCTTGTTCTTAGTGATAAAAAAAGAGCCCTCTAATGCCAAGTGTATATCAATCTTTGGAAACATGAATGGAAAAAAATATACATCATGCCTTTTCATCGTAAAGCGGGGTAGATACAAATGCTAAACAGATCGTATTATCGTATTGAGAGCGTATTTAACTCAACTATGAGGTTCACCTTGTGAAATGCAGATAACACCACGATGTTTTACATCAACGTTTGAACGTTTCGTAGTAAATACAAGCTGGGGTGGCATGTATTCTATTCCCCGTCACCGCACGGCACACGGCATTGTTTACTTACTCTACCCAATGATCAGTTAAACAGATGTTTAAAACATGCTTTATAACGTTGACTGACTCGTGGAACACCTAGCTTACAACACGGATGCGTCCGAAGTAGTCTGTGCAACACTTGGCAACTTTTTAATGATACTCCAGGGCAGGGCCCGCCGTGGCGCCGCTCCTTCCAGACTTTTCCAATTACGCAGCACTTCGATAGATGAGTAAGTACTTGAAACTTTCACTGTAAGTACTTAAATGCGATTAAATAGAATTAAATTAGTGTAGCGGAACACTGTATGTTGTGTCATTAGGTTACCTGGAAGAAATCGCACTGATTGATAATGTAGACTTTTGCGATTATACTTTCGTCATTTTTTATGTTTCATAATGTTCCTACAGCGTGCAATGAATACTAAAATTATAAACAGGAAAATAGTATTTTCACATTAATATATTTAAGGTATATACTCAAAAACTACTGGACGCATTTCGATGTTTCTTTCACCGCTAATGCTACATTGTCCCTGAAAATCAATATGAATAGCATATAATGTATCCCGGAATTCCCCAGGGATCGAAAAGAAATCGTGAGTAAGCTAGTAAAGAAAATGTGCGTTAATCCAGCACCTTGCACCCTGTTAAGTGTCTTTAACTCTTTCCCGGACAGTAAACGCCTATAGCCGTCATAACAATAAACCATTTATTGTGTCTATTTTACTGTCCGCCAAAGTGTTAACTGATCTGAGATATCAGTTTTTATAAGCCGAGCTCACTAAACAACTCTGTGATGAATATTGCTATACAATATATGCCAAAGGCCTCCACGGGCGTAATGCCCTCACATTTCTTGGAAAAGGGCGATAGTCGCACCCCTCTAGTATTTTTTTTATTTGATAGCCTAAGTGGTGTACTATATGTTCGAAATTTTCGTGTTAAAAATAGTCATCAGATCCGGTGCATTGAAGTAGCAATAAATAAAATGAGATTCTATCTACAAGGGCCACATATTGGGTAAAAATTGAGTCCAAGCTTACATTTTTACTACCTCTACATGCACGACTAACTGACCCGGCAAACGGTGTTTTGCTTCCAATATACATGATTAACAGTTATAAGTACATTATACATATAAACCTTCCTTTAAAAACACTTCCTTTGAAAATGAAACCAATAAACCAAAAAAAAACAAAAACAAACCAAAAAATATGATATCCGTTGCACAGTTTTACATATTTAAGTACATAGGGACAGACAACGAGAGGCCACTTTGTTTTATACTATGTAGTGATATGATAATGTGAGAGCTAGACCGATATACACGTTAATGTATTAATTTATGGGGTCCAAGTGTAGAACTTGAAGCCAAAAGTAACAGTGTGTCAAGCCTGCATAAAGTTTTTATTTGATTTGATTTTGATTTACTTGAACTCAGAAGTCTTGTTTTGAACAAATAATAAAGAAAACAAACTTCACGCAGATCAAAGTACCTAACCATTAAGTCTAAGTCGCTTCTTACCATACACACAGTGTTTGTACTTCTTCTTTCAAATTAAGTCGAAGTGGAGAATGCCAGCTTTGGCTTTATGTGCCTTAATAAAAAAAAATCACTTCCAATCATTTGGATTTGATTATAAAGTTCGTGTTCATATTTGCACTACATACAAAACAGAACGCTAGAAAATAACAGCTTAGCTAACATTTTTTTTTAATTTACAACACAGTAACTATATTTGTTGGGGGTTCGCCAGTTTCAAATGAAATACCGATTCTAGTCGAATTGGAAATCAATGATTTGAGAAACTACAGTTGGAATGCAAACAATGAAATAACAAAATATTTCTCTAATAATTTAATTTGAACGGAACTGTTAGTTGCGTGAATGGAACAATTTTATTTTTTATTTCTCTAAATATTATAAGAGGCGACAGGTGTATTTTTTAAAAGCTTTTTTTTTCAATATTATAAAAGTAAATGGAAAACTCAGTTTGTCAGGTATCTACAACGGGACAGTTTCGCCACATGCAATATTTTTTCCTGGCTAAGGTCTGTAAAAATACATAAAAAACCTGCCTAAAATTATTCCTATGGGAATCATTTGAAGAACCCATTTCTGAAACAAAAACAGTCACATTTTTTCTTAAATAAACATTACTGATCTGAAAATTTCTATAAGCACGGAGTTAATAAGTGTTTGGACGTATTTTATTTTTAAAAAAAGTGTGAAGCGATACTGAAATGACAATGCTAAGACACATTATGATATATATATATACAAAGATCCTGTTTTTTCAGTTCTGCAGATTTGAAATCTTTCTCCTTATATATTACAACAAAACGAAAAGGTATTGTTTACTTACGGAAATACAAACATTGAAAAAAATAGGCAAGCGAACAAAGCTGCTATTAAAATCTGGTAGGTAAATCTGATACTGCAACTGCTCAAACTTTACTAAAAAAAAACTTTTCTACAAAATATCTGTTCAACTATTTGAAATAATTGAACTTTAATGCTCAGAGCGCGTATGGCCCTCTAACACCTAGAGAAAAGAATATTGACGGCCAAAAGCCATGTTATGCTCTTAGGAACAAACAGTATCACAACGATTAATTGCTTTTTTGTCAAGCTCTTTTGCCACACTAACAAAACTAAATTTCAACAAAATAAAAAAATTGCCGTGTGGTAACGGTGAATAGAATATCCTAGTCCAACTTTATCCGTCGTGGAGCTCGTAAGTGGCGACTGAGGGAACTCTAGAGGAGAGCGCAGCACTCAGCAGCGATCTCTGTGAGTTATATCACAACACCACTTCAACCGCCAACTCGCCTGCCGAACGTGGCGATTATTAGCATTCCCCCCCCAAATGATCCTGTAAATTATTGGGGGGATGCCCTCGTCCAGCAGTGTACGTCATGTATGATGATTTATGACTTTTAAACAAAAAAAAAATATAATATCGGTTCATAAAGTATGAAGTTATCAGCGAACAAACATAAAAAAGATACGGTCGAATTGAGAAAGACTCCTAATTCGAAGTCGCTTAAAAACAAAGAACTGTAAAAATGCTTCATAAAACGGCTCTGGCACTAACTAAGCCTACGCCCACATTTACACTAGATAGGTGTTAACTCAATTTGGCAAGTGTATGTAGGTTGCTTTATACACTTTGTTCACTCTTTTTATATAATAGCATCTTACAAAAGGGGGTAGTTAACGGATTCAGCGACTGTACACGGCTACATAACAAGTATCTTTGGCCCATAGACCCCCATATCACAATACATACAAATTTATTTTATATTCAAATGTATCCTATGTACCTGCACAAACAAAAATTTAAATAAAACCTTTTACAGTCCAGTGCAACATAATA
>SJJU01003562.1:0-13214 GCA_012932125.1 Conopomorpha cramerella
GGGGAGTGGACCGCAGCTGTCAAGTGCCGAGCGGAGGTGACTCACGCTGTTTACTCCGCTCATAACCTCACAGTCATGTGCTGGACGTTGAATCGCTCGCTACACGGCAATTCAATGCGAATTTTTACATTAATGTATCCATTTTCTCAATGTTTACTGTTGCGAGTGCCGGAAAAGTTATAGTGTAATGTAGATGCTGCATAAAAGATTGATAATTTACCATTATTGCGCAAGAGTACGTATAAATACGTCATTATTTTATTTTATTATATAAATATTTGCATGTTGATATTGAAATATGTCTGTCACTGCAACAAAATAATTAATAAATACGTATCTAATTTGCCCTTGAGAGTGTTAATGTGTTCGTTGTTGTAAGTAAGTGTGTAATTGTGTACAGATCCAGTGTCGAGTCTGAGAAAGGCGCGCCGCCAACTACTCACCAGCCATGGGGTCCGTGAACGTGGGGTCCGTGAACGTGAATCGCAATGTGGCCGATGCCTTCTACCGCTACAAGATGCCGCGCATCTGCGCCAAGGTCGAGGGTAAAGGCAACGGCATCAAGACCGTCATCGTCAACATGATCGAAGTAGCCAAGGCGCTAGGAAGACCTGCCACATGTTAGTATCTCATTATTTACACAACATGACCAGGGTTTTTTTTATACTGGAACTAGCTGTGTGGGCAAACTTTGCTCTGCCATTGTGATAAAAAAAGTACCTCTAATATATAATTGTTAGATAGAAATTAATTTCCTTTCGGTTAATGTGGATTTCTCATTTCTTAATATAATATCTGGTGCAGACCCAACTAAGTACTTCGGGTGCGAACTGGGAGCGCAGACCCAGTTTGACTTCAAGAACGAGCGTTTCATCGTGAACGGCAGCCACGACTCTGCAAAGCTTCAGGATTTGCTTGATGGGTGTGTAAACGTTTAAGATCTCATGAACTTGTTGCAATCTTAGTAGAGATTAAAAGTTATCATCAATATGCAGATAATTTCGTACATACAGATATTATTAAGTACATCTGATAAGAAACATTGAATTATGGAGATTGGTAATAAGCTATAATAAAAACAGTTTTAAAGTTGAGTAAGAACATAATTAACTGTATACAACCTTCATCCAGGAGGATGTGAAGCCGGACTATCAAATTCCAATTATGGTTTATCAAACCTTATTGGTAATTCCTAATATTAGTATGTTAAGACTAATTCTTCCAACACGGAATTTGTATACTTTTAATTTATTGAATGATAGTGTAAATGGCAAGTGATAGCTTACTGTCATACTTGATATGTATCAAGACATGTCGAATGTTTAAACTACGCAAACGATTGAACCTTTCGTTTATTTCCTAGATTCATCCGAAAGTTCGTCCTGTGCCCGGAATGCGACAACCCAGAGACAGAGTTGATCGTGTCGACGAAGCGCAACACCATCTCGCAAGGCTGCAAGGCCTGTGGTTACCACGGCACGCTCGACTTCAGCCACAAACTCAACACCTTCATACTCAAGAACCCACCTGGTTGCGATCCGCACACCCAGGTACACCAGCTAACCTTTGATATCTATTTGTCTTTGTATTCGCCATCCCACTTCTTACAAAACAGGAAATAATATGGTAAACTTTATACATTTAAATGACATGGCCAGTTTTCCCCTCAAAAATGAATCTATAAAGAACCAATTATAACGAATCGCTTTTATTTAATCAGACAATATTTATCATGCATAGCATATCTTGATCGAAATTCGGAGATTTTTTAAAATAAAATGTAGTTTCCAATTTGATATTCCTGTTTATGGTGTATCTAGACATCAACAGCAACTGGACAATGTTCCATTCACAAATTATTTAAAAAAATGTTTCAGTGCGACTTATATTTTAACTAAGAAATTAATGATAAAAGCTTTTTGTTATTTCCAACTCATGTATTTATCTCATAATCAATGACGTGCTGTGAGCGTCTTCTTTGATATTTGCGTATAACGAAATACCCTTTGTTATTGTATTATTATTGTCAGAGTTTGTGGCCTAGGTGGTTAGGTAAGGTTATGAGAAATGCAGATAGTGAATATAATTCGTGGGATCTGTGTACGATAGGAAGGATCATAATATGAATCTTATCACCTAACTCACGAAAATATTGTCAGCTGTACTCAAACGTCCAGGTACGTGTACTGTGAAAACTTTTCTATCGACGTCATGTAGGGTTTTTTATTTTAAATATTTTAAGACAATGATTAGTTCTAGACATCTCATATAAACGAAATATAGAAATACAGGCTGTCAGCTTTACACATCTCATAGCACAACAGTTGTACATTGTGAAGCCATCTCCTTTAATTAACAAGTTTTATTCAGTATTTCATATCAAATTCGGCCTTATTTCATTTGGTTCATCGTGTGGCTTCCCTCATTTGGCCGTAATTAAACAATTGTTCTAATTGTTGACTGTTGACTGGACTTTCCGGAGTCTGTGTTTCCTGCGCAGTACAGTCTGAAGGTTTTCAAGTCGCGGGTAAACAGATACCTAATAAACAAGTGTGCTCCGCTGACGCACCACATTAACATCAGGCAGGATGGTGGTCAAAAACTTGTTCAATGTGTTTAAAAAAAATAGGAACGACTTAACGAATACAAAGTATAGCAGTTGCAGTAATAATATGTCATTATTCTTTCCTGTTGTCCTGTTTATTTCTTTGGTTTCGGCTGAAACCAATTGAAAACATGCAGTTATGAGTCTACAAGTAAAGTCAAAGCTTGTGTTCACTACACACTAATTTTACGTGCACGTAAACACATGCTTGCGTGTTGACCAAACGTAATAAATCACAAGCACAAATCTAATGAAAAGGTAGTTTTTAAATTATATTTGAATGAGATAAGGTTGGTAGTGGAATAGCCTACTCTATCAAATTAACATTCTCAATTTGTTGGTGTACAGGGATCGTCTTTGACTGAGGGCAATCGCGGCAAGCGCTCGAAGCGCTCAGGACCCGGCGCCACCAACGGACACGATGGAGAAGCCAATGACACCAAAAATGTAAGTTTAATTTATTACCTCACGAATAAAGTCGGTTATTTTGAGAATTCTTAAATATTCATTAACAAATCAACATTAAATGCGATTTTTGGTATAATAAGAAATACGTTTATTACATGTAACTTAAAAGTTCAGCTTAATGTGCCATTATGAGTAAGACTTTTAATAACTAGTATACGTTGTGTGCGTGTCAGGAGAGCGAGTCTCCGGGCAGTCCGACGACGCCGCGGCCGCGTCCCGAGGAGCCAGCCGAGGACGACGACGGCTGGACCGTCGACGTCAGCGCAGAGGCCGTACGACAACGTATGCAAGGTAAGCAAAGTTAACTTGTCAAGTGTTTTGAACCTTTAGAGGTTCAGTGCCCAAGGTATATCTAAGTTAAGAGATCACTGTCTAAATTAAAATAGACTTTGTATTTTTATTCTTTAGATAGGCATATTGAACAAGAACGGTATACGGAGAAATTTTATAATTTTTAGATCTGACGGATGGCGCCAAGAGTATGACTTTATCGGAGGACAGCGAGAAGAACGAGAAGCAACGTATGGATCTTTTCTATTCGTATTTGAAGCAGAAGGCAACGTCAGACTTGTCTGGAGCTAAGACCGCTGCAGAGATACTGCTTGAAGCTGATCGGTATGGCGTCATTTTATCTACAACTAATGTTTATAAATTGTCTTTTGGAATTATGTATTTATTAGTATTTTGTAGTTATACGAGTAGTTCAGTTTTTTGTACACTAAATAATATAGTGTAAAATAACGTAGGCTGGAGGTGAAATCGAAGGCGCCACTAGTGCTGATGGAGGTGCTGGTGCGGCCGACGCACATCGCGGCGGACGTGCGCACGCACCGCGCGCTGCTGCTGCGCTTCACGCACGGCGACGCGCGCGCCCAGCGCGCCGCGCTCTACGCGCTCGACGCCATGTGCGCGCAGCGCCCGCCGCTGCTCGCCAAAGTGCCTGCGCTGCTCAAGGTACGCACGCCTACACCTCCCACTCGGAACACACTCGGAACAAATACAACTACACTTGCAGCTCAAAATTAACTTTGGGTATTCAACAAGACAATAATATCATAAACATGGAAGAATGAAAACGTAAGAGATAGTGTTTTCTGTCCCTTAGTGCGTAACGAATCGTACTGGATATAAACTGTAACTTTGGTAAAAAAAACTTCATTGAATGCAAAAAAAAGTAGAGTCGAACAATTTATTTTAGATATTTAATTTAGAGTTTCTTCTTTACTACACAAGATGTTTCGAATCTGATGATCATTATTTCACCTCAGATCACATACCAATGCAATTTAATCTTTATTATCACTGATAAAATGCTCAATTTGAACTTCTTCTATTTGTGTCACTGTCAGCAGTCATTATTGTCGCGCAGCAGTGATTTTGTCCATGAAGATATCAAATATTACTTAAAATTGATACTATACTACATAAAATTGCCATATAACAGTCGTTTGACACCCAACTAACATGTGTCCCGGGACGGATGTAATCAGTGTGAAGGAATCTCGGGATTTTCGATTTTATCCTGTCATGTCATGTGGGTGGGTCATCAATCAGTTGGTTCGAATGTACATGAAATGTATACTTCGGTTGAAAAGAGACAAGGTGACACGCTCTACACACACACGCCGTGCAAGTCTAGTTGTATTTAGTCTGAGAGAGACCTTGAACATTGAACTTCTCCCTGAATTTATCGTACTCTTGTCACGTCTGTGCATAGATACTAACCTTGTTCATAACATGGATTCTAATTGTCTTACTCTCGTGTGAATAATGATAACACACTGCAGCTATTTGTAATGTGAACCAAATACGTCACATCTGATGTAAATGAACATACGTCAAATAGCTAATATGATTGTTTTATCTTTATAATCATCCCAAAGATAAAAGGCAAATCTGATAAGTATTCTCAGAAAACCATACCAACTCTTGTCAAAACTTGGAGCAAAACCACTAGCTTTACAATCGTTTTTGATAACCTAACATGATGATAATAAAAACATCAGAACACAGTAACACCAAACACAGGCCATAATCTAAACCCATTTAAATCGCTATGACTAATTTTCTAAGATATTCAACAAATTTCTTATTATATTTAGCTGTTGTACGATGAGGACATTGTGGAAGAAAAGAGCATATTGGAATGGTCTGCGAAGCCTTCACGTAAGTACGCGCCTCGAGAGATCGCAGCCGAAGTGCGCAAGCGAGCTGCCCCCTTCCTCGCCTGGCTCAGCGAGGCAGACGAAGAAGAGAGCGACGCCAGCGATGCCGACGATCATGATATTGAGGTAATTGACCTACTATCTGTGCCGCACGGTATTACTCACGTTTTTTGCGTTCCCGAGGATATTATGAGATAAAATCCGTGCCTGGCAGGAATAACTTGATATGTCTAGAATAGTTAATTTTCAGGGCAGAACTCTTTAAGTTTAAATGTAGATGGTAAATCGAAAATGGATGATATCTTTAAATTAAATTGAAAAGTTAATATTTTTATAGTCTTTACTAAGGCTGTTTTTAATGTTTTCTTAATAACGTCTCCTTCCATGTTTAAATATGACTTATCAGATAGGACTGCATGATATAATATGAAGTTGTGACCCTAAGAATAGATTGCAGATTTTAAAAATAGTAAACATAGATCCTGAATCTATAATGAAACCGAGCTGCTTCAACTGATGTTGAATGACCTAGCTGAATCTTCTCTACGGATCGGCCTACGGATGAACTTGGATAAAACCAAGGTCATGTTCAATGAACATGTTCTACCGGAACCGACTTCAGTACACGGCACCGTTCTCGAAGTTGTTCAAAAATATGTATTCCTTGGGCGGACATTGCAGTTGGGTAGAAACAACTTCGAGGACGAGGGAAGTTACGTCGAGTCTTAACATCAGCGATCCCACATTGCCTGAAGACAAAAGTCTTCAATAGGTGTGTCCTACCTGTAATGACATACGGAGCTGAGACGTGGACACTGACGGCACGGCTGGCCCACAAACTCAAAGTCGCACAGCGTGCTATGGAAAGGGCTATGCTCGGCGTTTCTCTGAAGGATCGAATCAGAATTGAAGTGATCCGACAGAGAACCAAAGTCATCGACATAGCTCATCGTTTTAGCAAGCTGAAGTGGCAGTGGGTCGGCCATATTAGCCGTAGAACCGATGACCGTTGGGGAAAACGAGTTCTCGAGACCGCGTCTCGGTAAACGGAGTGTAGGACGCCCTCAGGCAAGGTGGACTGATGATATACGCAAGATGGCTGGCAGAAGCTGGATGCGAGAAGCCGAAAACATTTCACAGTGGCGTGCAATTGGAGAGGCCTATGTCCAGCAGTGGACAAGTATGGGCTGATGATGATGAATCAACTCGAACATAAAAAACTTCTTCTCTAATTCTCACTAACTGTACCCAGTCATTGAGATGATTAAGTTTCATTTGGGTTCCTGCACTTGACATTATATCGTGTTGTCTGGTGCCATGATTGATGATAATGATGATGTGTTGTCTCGTGTAACATGTTACGGTTTTACGGACAGTATCCCCATATGAAGATCTATCAAAATTATTTTAACAAATTGCGGCAGGCTTAAGCTGATAAGTTGTAATATCAAGAATTGCATTTTTGGTGCCAAGCGATCATTATCTTGATATTTCGATGTATACAGAATAAGATAAAAAGCTTACAAAAAGAGTAAATTGATAAATTGAATTATACAATTGTATTTCTTGATTGTTTCACTTGAAAAAGTTGACATCTCTTTATTATATAATATTTTTTAAATATATATATATATTACTCCTCGAAACACCAGACATATCAAAAAATGAATTGGTGAATAGTTTCAAAACGAAGCAACACATCGACATATTTGTTTTTGTTTCAGATGCATATAGGTACAAAGAGCGTGTTTCTATAAAAATCTGTGTTTCTATATAAGTCGACTTATCAAGTTATTCCCGCCAGGCACGGAAATATGATTATGCTATTTCAAGAAATAGTCTAGCTTTGGTATGGTAAAATATTTTTTTTAAATCAGCCCAGTATGTTTTAAGTTTTTTCGTTACGCACAAAAATACAAATCCTTCCTCTTTATAATATTGGTGTAGGCAAAATGATTTATTAAAGATACATACTCGTACCATTAATTCTAAAATAAGAGAATGAATAAACATAACAGGAGACTTTTAATTCCATTACAGATCGAGTATGACGACCGCGCTAAGGTAACTCCCATCAAAGCCGTGGTAAAGGAGCCGGTGGCGGCGCGCGCCGCCCCCGAGGAAGATGACGGGCCCAACGACGTCGACATCGACGCCATCTAGCCGCCGTGCCGCTGCATACACACCACGCATCGCCACATTGTCACATTATCACACTTGCTTTCGTACACTCCTCTCGGGTAAACACTTTGTGGCACATGTTTTTTGCTTTACAACGAGCGGCCATTGGTACGCTTTTACGCTGCATTGCACCGCAGTATAACTATTGTTGACCCATTACCGCAAAAATATATGTTGCCGAGCATGTGTCACAAAGCGCACAAAGAAAATATGCCGTATTATTTGCCAGGATCATCATCTTGTCACAAATTAGGCATGTAATATTAAACTTTTGTCATATTGAGAGATACTCGCTAAATTATCCAACGTTTGCGAGTCTTTTTAGGACAAGATGAGCTATATTTTCTTTTGCGATGTAGGTACGTACTACTTTAGGCAGTCCACTAGTCGACTCATTGTTGCCATTTTCATAACTAAATATAGAGAGATGGCTGTGGACTTACAAACAGGTACCGACGCATTTATTCTCCGTTTTATCACCAAAGTACTTACGTACATATTTCTTATATTCAATATTATTGCTACTTACTAAATATTTTATACACCGGAGACGCGATACTACTATGATGTGTAGTAGGTGGTGGTTACACCTTCCTTGCACTGACTAAAATATATTTCGCTTTCTTCGTTTTCAAGAAATATACCTATACGATAATTTTACGAGTACCGTACGTCAAATTTTCTGGTTATGTTGGTATTTTATCTAGAAAGCCTTTAAAGGGTATTACCCCATTACTGTGGCGACCGTCGTAGGTTATGAATTTTTCCTGGTGTAATATACGTAGATGAACTTGATGATGTAATCTTTGTCGACACTGGACAGTTTAGTATAGTATAACTATTTATGAATAGGTTTAAAAATTTCTCTTCAATTTTACTAGCAGCCTTTCAGCTATTTACGATATACATATGTTTTCCACTATTTGTCTATGTTTCGGTACGGACTTATTTGCGTCAAGTTTTGTAGAAAGACGCGAGTTTCTGGCTGGTCCCGCGACTAGCGTCTTTTTCATGAGCGATACGCCAATATTTCTTTATATATTTTTCTGTAAGTAACTGAAAGCAATACAATAGTCTACAACCGTGTAAATTATTTCAAGATATCTTTATTGTATTTGATATTGTATAAATACTGCAGCAGTGAGCTCGGCATTTGGGGTGGGATTTTAGTTAATTGGGGGGTTACCTTAGTTAATGTATGCAATATAATGCAACGTGCATTGAATGGTTATGTAATGTTTGGCCGACTGACTGCTCCGCAGTATATACTTTAGCTTAGAATAGTTGGTCCCGTGGCGAAGATGGCCGCGTATTTCGACGGCTTGCGTCAATTGTTTTAGGTTCGTTGAACACTATTGAGGAATGAAATGTGTTCGTATTCACGTTTGATTTAGCGTCCACGATCTTGCACCTTTTAACATAATTTTATTGTGCTTTTTACTTGATATTATCTAATAATATTATACGCATAGTCAAAAAAACAGAAAATTCGGTCGCCTTGTCATTGGGACTATCATATTTTCTGTATTTTATTTCATAATTAATTTTAAAACTACCATCCGAAAGTTTTATTACATTTGTTTTTTATTCAATAAATTTGGAATCATTCATATTTGTTTTTTTTCGGGGCGTCTCATGGGATCATTTCGATTAGTTCGATTCGTACTAGATTTTCAGAATCATATTTATGAAATAAAATATATTTATTATTTAAAAATATTTTTATTACAATTGAACATAAACGTTGGTATAATTAAATACCTAATATATTATAGTAGCATTTTACCTAATATATTAGTATCTAATGCCCTCGGGGTTGTAAGGGGTTCCAATAACAGCTTGAGAACCCAAGCCAAACCTCACCTGCACGCGGTACAACCTGCTGATTATCGAACGAGGCTCTGACGCACACCCCGTCAACACGCGTCAGACGACCACAGAATAATACAAAAAGGACTCTGAAATCCTCTATCTTCTGACCATACACTAATGAAAGACGAGAGACGGGTCGCGACCCGTGCGTCCAGCAGCTTCATCCACTACTGTCTTTTTCACCAATGATGAATCCGGTGACGTTTCCTACATTCCAGTGAATGCATTTTTTCAGTAGGCATTATCAAACGCATATATTTTTAATTACGTTTGACAATCAATTGTTTTTTTATTCTCGTAGATCCATCACTACACGCGAAAATTTGATAGACGTCACCGGATTCATCATTGGTGAAAAAGACTGTGCACGGGTAAACTGCATTTACCCGTGAACCCATTGCACTATAGGAATAAATAAAATTAATAACAAATTATAGAAGTTAATTAATAAAATCTTGAAAGTTGTTCATGCAGACTATGTATTTGCTATAACGAACGCTTTTTTCCAAACATTATACACCCCGGTGCTATTATCATTACACATAGTCTTTGAAGAAGAGCAAAACACAACATTAAATGCAAAGTTTTACAACGCATTGTAGGCTTATGTTGTGTCTTTCCTCTTTTGGCCAACAATATGATATTTGATGGATGGAGATATACATATTACTGGGGAATGCCTGTATCTTAATGACGCGAAATTAAAAGTTTTTTTTTTATTTAAAGGCTAATTTCATTGAAGAATGGTGAGTGTACAATAAGCGACAGACCTAACAACGTGATCTAAAGCTGGAACTCCAATATTAATAAGAAAATAAACAAAAATTGTTTGACAATCGCTAAGTTGTTGAGCAAACTTACTGATAAACGGTGCCAAAATGTTATATTAAGGGACAGCCAAATAATAAATACAAAAATGCAACCTATAAATGGTAACATAAGCGTCGGACATTTTTTAGTGAAGTTACGTTGAACAAGAAATTATTTTCATTGTTTATTAGACGTCAAGTAACTAGTGTTAAATTTTATAATTAAAACGTATCGATAATTTGTTATTAATTTGATTCAATCCTTGGTGCAGTGGGTTCAGCTCTAGTGGGGTGAAGCTGGTGGGTGCACGGGTCGCACATTTGAACTTGTAGAGCTAGATAACGCCCTGCAAAACATCAATTGGGACATTGTGGGTCTAGCGGAAGTGAGACGTGAAGGCGAGAATATTGTAGAAAGGGAAACTGACATATTTTAATACTTTTTTGGAACTACCAATGGCTTATACGGCGTTGGCTTTCTGGTGGCAGCATAATACAATTTGTAAGTAAATTAAATTTCAAGTAACCGAAAACCACACCTTGACAATAATCCGCGATCTTGCTTGAAAAACGACTTTGCTGGTCTCTCAATCTCGGCAACGGACGTAATTTCGAGACACCAGCGAAGTCGTTTTTCATGCTGGCTGGATACTTTTTCAAACGATTATGTGGGTACGGACCCTTGCTTCACCTAGCTGTTTCACCTGGGTGAACAGGTATGTGCTAGGGTCCGTGCTCCGACTGACAATAATACTAAAGAAATGACAGAAAGTACAGTCGTCGCTGATATCGTTAAGTAAAACATTTTGTTTTGAACATATTTTTAATAGAGTATTTTAGTTCTATATGAATATATTTTTTAGATAAGGAGTTAAAAACCAAAAGAGATCGGACAAAAAAAATGTAAGTAGGTACTTATGTTACGGCAAATACCTCGTTGTCGTCAAAAAATAGTGCGAAAGAAATGGGTATTGTTTAAAGAGATAATTTTAACCTTTTCACCGTCAATGTCTTATAAATCAGACATAGACAAGACATAGACAAGTGATTTTGAAGTTTATGATTATCAGAACAGGATTCAAAATCGTAAAAGGAAAATTAATTTTGCGGCGGTCAAAAGGTTAAAAACACAAATAGAATTGTTAAACAACCAAATGACGGCCGACCTAGAGTTCCCCACCATAAACCACCAGTCCTGCCTTTTCGCTTTAGGTAAACAGGACAATTAGCGTTTTCAGATTCCATTTTGAACAGCAGATTTGATAGTGAGATCCGTTTACATTGTCATTGGATTTTATTTTACATAATATGTAAGTAACTTATGTTTTATGAATTATTATGTATCTTTCCTCTTTAATTATCGCGATAATCAGATTCTTACTCGCATATCGATATATTGTAAGTATTATAATATACATATAATATTGTTACCCCCGGGGGAGTCGAGAAACAACGGTTTAGAATGCCGTAAAAGTGCAAAGAACATTCCAGTATCCAAGTCGACGCTGCTGCCCGCCATCTGGAGGGTTCCCTCGGTCGCCTCTTACGATCCCCACAACGGGAAAAGTTGGGCTGGGGTGGTGACACATGTATTCTATTCGCAGTCACCTCACGGTTATACAACTGTGTATATCTAAATGTGAAAAACAAATCCTTCATCACTACCAGTAGAGATAGACCAGACAGAAGGAATACGTAGGAAATAAAACTATAGAAATTTGGTTCGTACATATTTAATGAGCAGGTTATTATAAATTATTGAGGTAACAAATGTTCACGAGATCCTAGATGAAAACATAGATAACAAAGTTGGTAAGGTGAAAAGGTATTTGTATATTAGTTTCTTATATTCCGAACTTATAACTAAATAAATGCTAGTGAAAGTTGATAATCATAAAAGTTAAGTCTACACAATTCAGTCAACGCGATGTACGCGTAGTTACAAAAAAAATAGTCTATTACGTGTAACAGCATTTCGGTTTACGTAGCTCGGCTTGGTGAGGTTGTCTTTTGAGATTCGAATTAAAGAACTTAATATTAAACAAGCAAACGAAATAACCGAGTTAGACTTTTAAGTATCTAAATATTTTATGTATGCTCTCCCCATAATAATCTAAAGCCCGTGGTGGTTCCACTATCCGTGTGCCACCGATGGGAAAAAAAATATATCGCAACGAAACAGTCGAGTTTTTTTTCAACACCTTTGGCTAAATGGGGGGAAAACCAAGAGCACGAAATTATATAAATGATTTAGGTTCCATCCCATCAGAGGCTGGCATTGAAGTGGGACCACGGAATCCACGGTAAAACATGTACACAATAATAGGTATATCAAGTATGTCTATCCGTGACTATTTACAATAAGTACATATATACCCTGAATAAATATTTACATAAGTACACCTTATCCTACAACTCGAGGTGAAAATATCGATTAGCAACCTAGTTGATTAATATTCTACATACCTATTCAAAATTGTTCAGGTGAAAAGGCCGCCAATTATTTTCGAAGTCGTAAGTACCTACCTATTTATGGCCTAGGGCCTGTAAGTAATATTTTACCGAGACTGTGGGTACTCTTCCAGATCCTGTGACAGACAAGTTATCCCTGTTAGCAACCTTAGAAAATAAACCCTAGGGAGAATAAAAAAAGCCCATACGACATTTACAAAGTCATACAATGTAAGGGCAGGTAGTTCTCAAACATGAGCTTCCTTTTTTCCAAAGTGTATATAACCGTGATAACCCGTGGACTGGAAGTTGGTGGTTCAAACCCCGAATCAAATCTGTACCATGTCACTAATTTCCACTCGCACTTATTGTGTCGAAATTCAACAAACAGTGTCAAAATTGAATGTTAGAGCAGTGGGGATTTGTGGAATATCCCACAGTTGGAGGGTGCTGGAGTACTTGAACGATAGGTGGCTATCCGGTCTGCTGCACTGCAGTGGGCGTTGCTACGCTGAAGGACGTTATGAAAACATTTACTATGGTAATGAGGAAGATGCCCAGCACAGTCATGTTGTTGATTTTATCCGCTTTACAAATGTCCTTCTCGTCTTTTACGTTGTACCGGCTGTTCATAATGAGACCCACACCGACTGCCACCTGGAA
>SJJU01003564.1:0-26108 GCA_012932125.1 Conopomorpha cramerella
CAAATTATCTTTTGGGAGATCACCACTGGGGTGAATGGGGCGGACTAACTAAACTAACTGTGTGTGTGTGTCGCAGGTGTTCGGCGTGGTGCAGAGCGAGGTGCCGCCGGCGCCGGCCGAGACGCTGGACCGCTACGGGTACGCGGCGGGCCCGCCCGGCGCCGACGCGGTCGCGGCCGCACTCGCCCACATCGGCATACAGCTGCCGCAACCCGAACCGTCAGTATCTGCCGTTTGCTCGTTCCTCGGTCCTACACCGGACTCTTTACTAGTGACGACGAATGGACGACAGTTATGACGTGTGCAGTGGCGTGCACTGGCTTTTACGACAAGGTAGGCAGTAATCCCCAAAGATTGACACCTATAGAGGTAACTTGTCTTTACGAAACATAGGTACCTACATATCTACTCACCCACGAAACACAGGACCTTCGTCAGCCTGTGTCGTGAATACAACAAAAAATGGTCTAACAACAACTCTATTATTAGGTCGGGTTGCCAAAATACTAAGGTAGGCAGTGTCTTTTTGCCTATATGGTGTGCACGCCACTGGATGTGTGTGTGAGTGAGTGTTTTGTGTGAACTTTTGGACTAGTCTACAAGTGTTCAGTATGATGTCTTCTGTAGTGTTATGTATGTGCTTGGATGTAGTACCAGCGCTCGTATCGCTTGGTGGAGTTGTTTTGGTACCACCCCTGTTGTGGACATTACTATTGGCACTATTGCATCTTTCTGAAATCCCCACATATGCGTTATTTCATTCTTAAATCCATCATCCTTTCCGACTATTATTACTAGCCTTAGACCAAAAACAACTAGACTTGAAATCCTTAACTAAAGTGTAGGGTGAAACGAGACAACGATACAGAAATCATGCAGGAGTGACAGAGTAAGACACAATATCTTCTGTCCCTTACTGCGTATCAGGGTAAATCTGGATCCAAACTGTCAAATTAGTAGCAAAAGTGACAGTTTGGATCCAGAAGTTCATAAGGTCAAATATTTTACTTTTTAAAATCCCTCTATGGTGGGTCATGAATCGACTGTACTAAACTATTCTACCCCAGTGTCTTGAAGACCTCCAGACTAAAGTCTGTCAAACGAAATCATACTTTACTACTTCAACTTACTACCACTATACTAATGTTAACGAGTGTTTTATGCGTGTATAGGGAGCCGACAGAAGACGTGGGCGTCGTGCTCAACTTCATGATGGAGCAGGCGATAAACACGCTGGCGCGGCTGCGGGGCGACGGCGGCGAGGGGGGCGGGGCCGAGGGGGGAGCGCCCGAGCCTCCACCGCCGCCATACGACAGACACTAAGCAATAACTACACCACACCTACCTGCCCACACGACTCAGCGCGACTACTAGCAGGGCACCGAGGCTAAGCGTCTGTTTAGACTTCAAAATCACTGGTCTTATTTGTGTCTGACAGAGTCGAGGTAACACGCGAATGTTTGAAGAAGCCAAATAGTGCGCGCACAAACGCAATAGGTTACCGCTGCCGCATGTATGTATGCGTGAAAGGTGCTCCTGTCGTTTGAAGTATCGTAATCTTTTCGACAGCTGTGTCGTAGTTTAATAACACAGTAAATGCAAGCAATTTAATATCGAAGCAACAAGAGGGAGTGCAGACGGTATGAATCAACCAAGCCTAAAATATACCCTGAAAGTTATTGTTGAAGTGCTGAACGCGGTAAGACGACACAATCGTCACTCCGAATGGAGCGATATCACGTTCCCTTTTCAAGTCTCTTTAGAAGAATGAGAGGTTTTATGATAGCTTCAGATATGTCAAAAGTAGTTCCAAAACATCCCACAGATGGCGCTAATCAGACATGATATCAAGGAGAAACTTGTTTTAGAACTGTCAACAAAAAAATAAAAATATGAAATAACAACCCTGTCTAGGTAGTGCCATCTATTGACATTTCTTAGAACTGTAATAAGCCACCTGTCAGAAAACCTCCCATTAAATGACTATGACTAATACAAAAGGCAAAAAAATTGGAACGAAAGTTCCATCAATCAACCATTGGAATACAAGAAGTTGTATATATCCTAATTACAAAAAGAAATGGCAAAAAGTAAAGGAAGTTATGAAATAGCATTACAACGGTTGAATGGGAAATTTTCAAACTCCAAAAATTGCTTATCTAGATGTCGCTAGTAGGTGTCCAGGGGGACTTCTGTCAGTTGTATTTTAGTACAGTTTTTTTTTAAAATACTCCTTTGTAACATGTAAACAAACGATAAAGAGATTGACTGTCTCGTTCAATACTGACTGCTTGAAGTTAGTCATTTCCTTGACTTTTATCCCCCTACTACAGCGAGCGCCATCTGTCATAACTAAGAGAAACAAGGGCACCGAAAATTCCCCATTCTCGCATAATAAAGTAGTTCAAATATGCAATCTGAGTTGCATTTGTAAATCTTTTACATGTTGTAAGTTTCAAAGTACATTCAATCAATATTTATTAAACTGTGACTGAAACGTACTTACCTGAGTACATAGAATATCTCTTTTATTGTTTATGTTTTTATAGTTACTTATTTTATGAGATGTATACGAGTTAAACAGTGTTTATAATAAAACTAGCTGACCTAGCAAACGTTGTCTTAATACTGAAGAAAACCGCATCGAAATCCGTTGCGTAAAAAATATCTAGCATACATAGGGTCAGACAGCGGAAGGCGACTTAGTTTTATTATACTACCTAAGCAATGAATTTATTTTTCCTCCATAATAAATAGTCAGCCATCGGTAGATAAGCGATAATTTTACAAAAACGTGGTAAGTGCGTATCAGTCACTGATACTGTTTCACATCTAGATGTTGTCATAATAATAAAAAAATTATTGAAATAACATAATAATTCTTAATAATAACTGTCCGTTAATCCGTAGAATATACTAAGTATTATGGCAAAAGTACATACAATTTTTAAACGACTTCAAAAAAGGAGGAGGTTCTAAATTCTTCTGTAATTCGTTTCCAAAAACATCCATCGATTTGGATGTTTTTTTATTTTTATTTGAAAGCTGGTGCTTCCCGTTTGGTCATGTTTACAATTCAGTTTTGACTAATTATTTTTTGTTGCACATGACGAGTGTGTTATTCCAATGGGCAAACATAGGGCTGTCAAGTTTGGCCGCAAACGTTCGCAGGAGGCAGCCCGATGAATCTAGCATTCGTGCTCTGACAGAGAGAGAACACACGTTAACCTTTAAGCGACTATGTTATCGAGGAAAATTAGTTAAATATTGCCCCATTAGACATAGACATTCATTTATTTTTGCTAAAAAAACACACAAACAACAATTCAGTACAATGGATTACACATACGGTGCATGTTAAATGCAGCATTCCTATCCATCGTTCCTGTGTCTGTCAGCGTCAAAGAGACGCCGACTCAGCATATTGCCACGGTTGTCCGTGACGCTGGTATTCTGCCAGCACTCGTGAGTGAGGAGAGATTAATAAATATATAAATAAACTAAATATTGCAACACAATTTAGATATTATACTAATTAATACCAATAGTGTGTCAATAAAGGCTTATTGTGTTCGAGCTGGGGCTCAAGCAATGTGACAGGTAAAGTACTAAGGTCTGTTAAATGAATCTGTCATAGAAAATTCCCCAATGCCTAATTGATTGCTCTTGTTTAATTAATATGTATTATAATTATTTACCTGCTGATCTTATGATATATACAAAAGGAATCTGTTTTATTATTTGTTAATTGTAAAGCGTTTATAATTTCATATTTATAAGAGATATTTTTGTTTTCTTCATAATATTTTGGCATAATCTGAAATGCTTATACTTTTTTAATGGAAATTGTCCTCTTAATTGTTAGTTATACAAAGTTAAATCAGAAAACGTTGGCGGTATTCGAGATAGTCATCAAGGAACTCTATGACAGAAATAAAGAGACAAATTTGCTCTTCATAAAAACTTAGCGATCAGTTAATTGCAACTATATATACATATATATCGATGGTCCCTATTAAGAAAGTCGGATCTACAAAATGGAACATGTTCACGAGAGAAGATAGTTTTGAATATTAAAACTAAACTACTTGTGGTACATACTTCAAATTTACAACAGCTTATAATCTTTGGTACCTTTACGTGATGTAATATACGTATAAGTTAATAGATCTTAATATCGCCAATCTAACGGTGTAGAAAATTAAAGTATTACATATTCCACAATACATAAAACACTACACGTGTCTTTGTACCCTGACCATCACTCGTCAATATTTTACATAAAATCAATAGTTCGATGGAAGAACGTGTAATTATTTCAGTGTCTCCCTCTCATCTGTATTACTATGTTACATAATATTTAAATAATTATTGGATATTTTAAAGTTGTCTTACATACACAGGTGGTACAGTATTACCAATTTTATAAGTCGATTGGGAAATTTACTTTGTGTCATTACTGTCAAACTTTGTTTGGAAAGTATGACAGTAATGACAGTTTTCCGCCCGAAAATCTGTCGGAACCACGTCAAAGAAAATTCCCCATTAGCTTTACACATTCGTGTGGAATACTTCATGATATTTAAACCTTATATGCTTATATACTTCAACAATCTACTTACTGTACGATTGGCCAAAAATATGGTAGCTTAGGTACAGCCTAGACAACAAACAGAAGAATACAAATTCTTCTTTTCGACACGAGCAGGTGATCCATGGATTGATGCGTTGCAGAGCATTCGCATAGAACATAAGACGATAACGCCACCTCACTAGGTTGTATCGTCCTAACATAAATATAAAAAGCGCTAAAAACGTTTTGATGTATATTATTGTATGATTAGTCAACTTTTTTCCCTAATTAAAGGTATAAAAACTTTGTCATGACTTAATAAATTGGTAATCCTATACTTGCCTATCTGTTTTATCATCAACTATTTTTGTTATCTCACAGCCAAGGATTGACTAATCGACATACTTTTTTATTTTGTTTTATATCATGTCAGTACACTCAGTCAAACAGATTGATATCAGAGTGTGTCGTTCAATCAGTCCTTCACTGACTGTTTGTTAATATAAGGTTTAGAAAGTTTAGGTACGTACTTTGTCGTCAATCCTGATTGTGTCTATTTTCCCTACTCATTCAGAAAGATTATTAAGTTAAGTACTTGCATATGGAAAATAAAATCATCAAAAACTAATGTAGTGACCATTTTTTTTTATATTGAGTATCCCGAACATGATAAAATGTCTGTATTAATTTATTAGTTATTTTTTATTTACATTAAGCATTACTAATCGACGTTGACTCGAAAGAAACCAATAACGTGGGGTATACAAAGCGTAGAGTCGATAACAGTCAGAGCGAAAACCATTCGGCATTTTAAAAATTACTGTTTTCAATATTGTCATGGAAGAAGTATATAGCACATCGTAATTGTTTAGTTTACCGCCCGGCAGTCGTTGATGGTACCAAAGATAATATAAACAAGAAGATTGCTCAAGTCAACGAAAAAACGTGGCCCTCAAATTTCGGTTTAAATCTAGATGGCGTTGCTAAATAGCCATTAAAATATTTTCGCCGGCACTGGGGCTTCGGACCACCGTGTACTGCATTGTCGTCGTAAATTTATGGTGGCCCAATAGATGGCGCTAAAAAATTACGATTTTATGAAGACTCGACTCCAATTATCTAAATCTAAATACATCGCCGACATTATTTAGAGCTCTACAGATACTGTTTACCCCATATGTGACGTATAGTGTGGTGTGGTTAGATTAAATTAATATACTTAATATTTGATATACACCTACCTGATTATGTCACTCAGTATGTAGGTAGGGTCAAAGACCATTAATATTATCATCTTTATTAGAGTGAAGGTTGAACCTGATCACATACAACCTACACTTGTCCACTGCTGCACATAGCCTCTCCAATTCCACGCCATTTTGTGGTCTAATTTCGGCTACTCTCATCCAGTTTTGACTAACCCGTCTTCCGCAAACCATCACTCCACCTAGCCTGAGGACGTCCTACACTCTGTTAGCAGAGACGCAGTGATCTAGCGATTATTAATTTACAAAAGCAGAGAGATCTAAACATGTTCGTGATAACTGCCATTGCGTCACAACTCACAGTACCTACAGTCAAGGACAGCACGAGCTGAACACTTTGGACTTTGACCCGAGCTTGTGCCGAACTACGTTGTAGTTTCGCTTGCAGTGCTTTTGGTCAGCTGCGATAGACCTCGACTGTGCTATATGCCTTGAGCTCTGTGCGAGCACTACATATCGGACCATTATCCTATGTCGACTGTACTAGGTATATGAAAATAAAATCGATAGACCATTTCAATTATTTATTCTGTAGAATTCTTATTTATTTTTTTGCAATTATGTATGCTTTTGTTTTTGCAATTCATGTATGCACAAGGTGTAGACATCTTGCTTCATGCCCAGCTGATTACAACTAGAGAGAATACTCGGAGTCCATGTAAAACAGCAAAGTTCAGATAGAAATATCGCTGCACAGCCAGTACAGAAGTTCAGTTATCACAAAGCAAACTACGGAGTCCACAGCAAAGTTCAGATTGTAGGGATACACACAAAGTACAAGTCCGTAATCACAAGCAAGGGTCGTCGTAGAAAGAAAATCGCATTAAACGTTTATCCACACAAAACAAACGGCCACGGCAAGCGTTGACAAGCAAAGCAACAGACAGACCCCAAACAAAACAAACACACTCACGCACGCTCACTAACAGTGACGTTCCGTTACACGACAGTGAAGTTATGTTATTTTGTTGACGTGAACATTCGAGAGGTTTGCGTTAACGTTTTTATTCTAGAATATTGAAAAAATATTGTGTACCTATATGTTTTTAATCTGTACAAACAGACCTTTTCATATTTCCAGGTCCAGTAGGTACTTCAATAAATATCTGTCAACTTTTATTATTATGGACTATTATGAAACGGAACGCGCGGTTGAGACGCATTGTAATAATACACCGCACAGCGCAGCGGCACAGAGCCAGGCAAAGTCCAACATTAGTCCGCCCTTAGATTAGTAGCACGAGGCGGAGTTAGACTGGAGTAAAGATAATAGCGCCTCTTGTGGCAAATGTAGTAAACATTGACTTATAGACTTGACTTCTGATTTTATTTTGCTTAAACTGGCGACATCTGAGCATATTTTTGGATTAAATTTCGTGCCACGTTTTGTAGCTACACTTGGGCCGTCTTCTTGTTTTAATGGTCTTTGATGGTACTAAACAATTAGTAACTATTAAATTGCTAATATTAATAAACCCCCGATTTTAAATGTTCTTGTCGAGCCCTTTCATTTCATACCCCACTTGGACATATTTAATTAAGTTAAATTTTTCATCCCCACTTCCGACCCCCATAACTTTTGAGTGGGTGAACAGATATCGATCAAACATAGCTAAGAACACGCTCGGTTAAATCAGCTTTCAAACAACAACAAAAATCGGATCATCCGTTTGGGAGCTACATTGCCACAGACACTTCAAACTTATAACTGTCGTTTTTGCGTCGGGGGTTAAAAATATGGTATAATTATTTTGAATCGTTTGAATGAAAAGTAATTAGTAAACAAGATCATTCGTATTTCATGTCATTAGATAAGACCCTAAGCCAGTCCTTCAAGGAATCATCTAACCTCATTAGTAACGAGCACCTATTCATCCTTGTCGTAAGTTATTGTTTGGGAAAACCTATTGTATTATGTACAGTTACAATAAGTAGATAATACTGTCCAGCATTCTCGGTTATTTACTCCAGAGCGCAAGACAATGAGAAAAAATTCTCAAAAAAAATTCTTATCTACATAGATTCGCTATTAGGTGTCCTAGGTACTTGTCAGTTATATTTTAGTACGTTTTTTTTATTATTTGGGTAATTTATATAAAACTTCAAACACTTTTATGACATGTAAACAAACAATAAAAAAAATAATATGTCTCAGGCTGGCTGGACAAATCTTCAAAATAGGTCACATTTAAGCAGGTATGCATGACGGCTAAACATCCGCACTTCAGAATTTGTGACGCTACAGAGACTTAGATAATCGATTGAAAAAGTGTCCAGCCAGCTTGAAAAACAACTTTTCGCTGGTCTCTCTAATCTCGGCAACGGAAGCGATTTTAACAAGTGTTTGTACATATATCAAAGGCCGTCGCATATTTGTGACAGCTATAAAGCCAAAATTGTGTGATACTTACAGCGGTTTAATGCAAAAATCTGTGTCCAGCCAGCTTGAATTTACGTAGAAACATTCTGGCTGGACACCTCTGAATCTGATTAACGGGAGCGTTTTTGAATACGGTTTCTTTATTAGGTTTTAGTGACGCAATTTATGGCGTCAAATTTAAGTGTTTACAAGGAAAGCCAGAGCTTCAAGCTGGCTGGACACCAAGTTTGCACTGATACCTTGTAATTGTACATGTATCTCCGCTGCCTGAGGGTCTTCGGCCTTCGGAATACGTTCCAATTTTAGTGACGGGGTCGGTAATGATAACCCGAGTTTGTGACGAAGAAACTTTGAGCAGTTTCTTTTAAATTTCCCCATACACACACAGAAGGGTAACCAACATACACCATAAAACAACCAATGAGAAACAATGACCCTGAAAATACCTCTCTCAGAACACAGGACAATAGGAGGCCATCTGTTTTACTAAGCCTAATCAGGACATTGTATTAGAATTTACATGAGCGCGTGTTATTTTGTACTTCTATCCTTGTCTGGTGACTTGGGAAATGTGAGATAGAACTACACACATCAAAATTGTCTAGGGGTCAAGAAAATTTTTAGCTCTAAAAAAATCTAATTTTTTTAAATCATCAAATCTAATCTTCTGGATTGGTCTTCAACCTAATTCCCCATGCCTGTATCAATGACTTATCACCACATTTTATATAATAAATTCAGTTTTTGTAAAATATATTCTTGATTGCAATCTTCTAAAATGTACTTGATCCCTAGACACTTTTGATGTGTTTACAACTATATTTACATGCTGTCAATTATATTCTAGCTAACGAACTAATTGTTAAGTAATACTTTGGGAGATATGTAACAAGACATTTATTATGTGGGGTCTTCTCGTTCACTGTTGAACGATGAGGGGCTCGCAATTTGCACGTGTTGATTTTGTTTCGCGTACGGATTACTTGGCATTGGTGTAATGGCGATAGGCTCACCACGCTTTGTGAACTGTTTGTCGACTCTACCTGTCCGGTTTATTGGAATTGTGCGTTTTGAGTGTATTTACACACATAAAAAGTGTCTAGGGATCAAGTACATTTTAGAAGATTACAATCAAGAATATATTTTACAAAAAACCGAATTCATTTATAATTTATTCAAATTGTGGTGATAAGTCATTGATACAGGCATGGGGAATTAGGTAGGAAACCAATCCAGAAGATTAGATTTGATTTAAATATATTAGATTTTTTTTAGAGCTAAAAATGTTCTTGATTCCTAGACACTTTTGATGTGTGTATTAATCTGTTACCTTTAGTACAAGTCCCTCATAGACATTTAAAATCAATACTTGTGGGGCAGAATTGCAGCTTGAATGGACTTCTCTTATACATCTTTACCGATTTGTTCCGTGGGACCTGACACATTATTATGCTAGAGTTAGTAGGATCTTTATCATGAGTAAGCATACGCAGCGCCATCTACTCCAGACAAGACTAAACTATTAACAAAAAAAATGGTTAATTCCTAAACGAAACGCTTTGTTGATTGGCTAGACTGATGTTTGAGTCCTCGTGATTGGTTGGCCCGGTGTGGTCAATTAAAAAAAAAAATATTTTGCCGTCTGCTGCGCAGGCGCAGTCGGGGTGTGCTTTAGTCAGTGGTGGACGTGCATGTGTTTTCGTTAACGTACTTACAACGAAACAAGTTCCCGAAGGCTTATCGAGTGAGTACACAAGTTACTTTATCTATTTTATCTTTATTTATCCAACAGCGGGTTTAGGTAAATCAGAGTAACCTTTGAATCCGTTTATTGTAATGTTGTTATTTATTTATTCACTAGCTGACCCAGCAAACGTTGTTTTGCTAATTTAAATTATAAATTCCGACATAAAATTTGCCTAAATGTTATTCCAGTGTATCGTGCGTCTGCGTACCAAATATCAACCAAATCTGTCCAGCTGTTTTGACGTGATTCACGGACAAACAGACAGTCAGACATTTTTTTCAAAAAAATGAAATAAGTAGTAAGCTTCTGTAACTTGATATACTCCACTGTTTTTCTCGTATAAATAATCAATGTACCTACTTACATGTTTTGGACCCAGAACAGTTCATTACAAGAGAAGGAACAACACATTAAATAAAAAGATGTGTGGTTTTACTAAACTACGGTAAAAGTGAAACATTTTTTCACATTATACCTCTATATTACACGCCGCCATATTGGCCACGGCTGCGCTGATGTGCGCCTTTCACTTTATCCCTACTCCGCGGCCGAACGTCACGCGACATGCAACACACGAAAAAATAACAGACGATGTAATAAAAGTTTCACTTTAAAAATCATTAAAAATAACAAATAGGAGATAGACGAGTTGGACGTAGTTATTACACTACCTAATTAGCTTATAAAGTGTTATAAAGGCTTCATTGATATCTCGTGTGCTATTCATTTCAAATAATGTGCTTTATTTTATAACTTACATTTTTACGTGTATAAATGACCACATGACGTTGAACTCGAAAGAGTGATTGATAGATTCGTATGGTATTTATTTTGTACTAGGTGGCTCGGCAAACATTTGTTTTGCCATAAGTCGCTTTTGTACCCCGTGTATTGGAAGAAATGCACCTTTTAAACCTTCCCTGGACTTCCACGTGTGATTCAAGACCACAATTAGCCAAATCGGTCCAATCGTTCTCGAGTTTTAGCGAAACTAACAGAAACGCGAGAAAATCTTTTTTTACATAGTACAGCGCTATCTCTGATTACATAGTGTACTACAAACCAACAACGTTTGCCAGGTCAGCTAGTACCTATATTATAAATAAAGTTAATACCTATGATAAAGTTAATTGATAAAAAGACGAGCCGATTTTGAGAGCCAGCAATAATCGAAGCTTAGATGATCCAGAAATTCCCTTTTACGACGACATCTATATAACAGCTGCATATACGTGTAATAGAACTTTTTCTACTCCAGCAGAAGACATGTTCAGGTCTACGGGAAGGTTAGCTGGAGTACCAGCTGACCGGCATGCGCCTTCCGGGGTGCCGATGTACTTACTACCTCCACCGCCGCCGCCGCCGCCGCCGCCGCCACCGCCCCAGTCACACTTTCAGGCGCCGCCGCCCCCGCCGGGACCTGCCCACGCCTGCCCCGCGCCACATTACTACGCCGCGTCATCACCAACATCCTATGAAGGTATAGTTTTCTTACATTTCCCATAACAGATTTCTGTTCCCACCCATGTAATTAATGTAACTGGCAACATAGAAAATATAACAAAATAATTTTATAAGCAAATCCGTCGAGGGAATTACGTTTGTTCATTTAACTTTATGATTTATCCAGTTGTTATCCTGTCAGGATCTTATGTTGGGTTAAGCTTTCGACACACAGCCGGCGTAGCAGCGCGATTAATTTAAATGGATGTAAATTATTACCCTCTTACCAATAAACGCGTTATCACTTATACAACGGTTATTATAGGTCTATAAGAACTGGTTATTCCATATTTGTCGTACAACTGACAAGTTAAGTTCAGCTTTGTGTATCTTAGAAATAGCAATTCCGCCATTATTAGTAAGGCGGAATGGACGGGAGATGGAACACAGTGCTACCGCGCTTCATTTCTATGTAGCTGTCGCGCTTCTGCCGCCTGTTTGGCGAAAGCTTTACGCAAGTAAACCGCCACAATAGGTGTCATTATGGTACTATTCCAAGGACTCACAAAACGGAGACTCATTAAAAACGTCAGGAAAGTATTTAGTGTAGATTCTCTGTCCACAGCGTACATGCAGCAGCGCCGGCTAACTGACGAACCCTACGCGCGTCTTCCGAACCAAGCGACAGCGTAAGTAATGTCTAACTTTATTATTTGCTGGATAGCAGTGGCGTGCACTGGCTTTTACGACAAGGTAGGCAGTAATCCCCAAGGATTGACACACATAGGTAACTTGTCTGTACGAAATATTGGTACCTACCAATCTCCTCACCCACAAAACACAGGACCATCGTTAACCTATGTCGTGAGTACAACAAAAAAGGATCTAGAAATAACTATTATTAGGTCGGGTAACCAAGATAGGCAGTGTCTTTTTACCTATATGAATGTGAAGAACAAATTTCACAGTTTCTATGCGTACAATATGATACTCTATTTCTAAGTAAATTAAACTGAAGATTGAATACAAACTGTCAAAGATCACCATTTCGTAAAATATACTCTAACTTGCTTGCAGCCGAGTGCAAAATCGTTTGCATGGGAACTGTCAATTTGGTCCGTGGAATTGAAAGATAGACTATAAGCACCAACTTTCAAGCTACAGACTGAAGTGTCGTATTCTCCCGAGTAGATAGATATATTTACAAGTCTAAGTGCCACTGCCTACCCCGCTCTGGGATTAAAAGGCGTGAAGTGTATTTATTTATTTTTCTAAGTACGATGTTACTAACTTCAGGTACGACCCGAGCAGGCCGCCACCGACAGCCGTACTGAATGGCGCGACCAAAAGGGCCGGAGATCCCTTGCACAGAGGTATATAATATAATCACTTACCATTATACTCATAATCAGCTTACTTATTCCTAAATGTATCCTATACTTATCTATCGGGTATCGGACACCTTTGGTCTCCTAAGTGGCTAAATATTCACACATCAAAAGTGTCTAGGGATCAAGAACATTTTTAACTCTAAAAAAAAATCTATGTCTTCTACCTGATTCCCCATGCCTACATCAATTGACTTATCATCCGATTTTGAATAAATTATGAATGAATTGAATTTTTGTAAAATATATTATTGATTGCAATCTTCTAAATTGTAATTGGTCCCCTAGACACTTTTGATGTGTGTATGATAAGAAAGAAGTTAATAAAAGCTTACCACGTTGTTACCATGGCATTGTATATATGCGAAATGTTTCTAAGCGAATTCAAATGATGCTTATATAAAAACTGGCAGTGTCAATTTATTTCTATTATCTACCTACAATAGTGTGTTGTGTAAAAGTTGTCTGTTATGGCTCGGCGTTAATTGCATCTGTTCTCAGCTGGACCAACCAAAAGGGCGAAAGGGGACTGTCATGGGCTCTGCGAAGACTGTACACGCCGACAAAAAAGGTTTGACATATCGCAATTAGTTACTCTATAAAGTCTGCATGCAGGGCAGCGAGCCGCCCTCGCTGGCGGCCGCCTGGTCGCCCGGCGCTCGCGACTACACGCAAAGCGCAATTTGTTATTCTATTGTTACAAGTACTTATTTGTATTTTATAATTATTATAACGAAGTATATACATATTCACGCTTCAACTTTGTCTATAGGAATATGTCTATAGGTATAGTTTTATTGATTTACTTTACGCTTGGTTTACCGTACTCAGGGGCTAATGCTAAGCGACCAAACTAATAAACACTGTTGGTTCGACAGCTAATGTGTAGTAAGCGTAATGAAAAGTCCAGCTAAAATGTAATACGCGTATCCCAATAATGCGAGTAGGCAAAGAGGCGACGTGGCGCGTGAGATGTGGGCAGAGTCAGATGCGCCTGTTGACTGTTGACGTCTAGGCAGCGGCGAGGGCCACGCGCGGATAGACAGAGTTGGGGATGTAGTACCTCGTTGCGAATGAGCTGTGGCAAGTGTGAGGGGACCTCTGGCGGCTCCCGCGGAGGTAGAGTAGAGCCGGCGGCGGCGGCGCGGGCCGGGCGGGGCTGTGCGACACGCGCCTAATCCTTCACTCGATACCAGCTCGCCTGCTCTCTCGATATGCGCCCCTTGTTGTACTTACTCCGTGCAAGCAGATTTCTCATAAACACGATAACTAATCATCTGTACTATTTACTATGCTATTTGTATTATTATTATTATGCCAATATCATTATTTTTTAATATTGGTGTTTTAGTCACTATATTTAAATAATTAAGGCATTCACCTGAATAATTATTATGTTCTTATTTAGTAATACTATACTGTTCATGTACCTACTACACACATCAAAAGTGTCTAGGGATCAAGAACATTTTTAGCTCTAAAAAAATCTAACCTAATCTTCTGGATTGATCTCCTACCTAATTCCCCATGCCAGTATCAATGACTTAAGGTCTATTTCCACCGACCGGACGGCGCGGCACCGAACAGAAACAGATTTTTGAATCTTTAAACAAAAATGTATCTTATATACGATGTTCAAAGTCTATTATTCCGCCGGATGCGGCCGGCTCCGCGGCACGCGTTCGGATACCGACGCATGCGGCCGCCGTCAAGTCCTCGATGTAAAACAGACTTTGAACATCGTATATAAGATACATTTTTGTTTAAAGATTCAAAAATCCGTTTCTGTCCGATGCCGTGCCGTCCGCTCGGTGGAAATAACCCTTTATCGCCACATTTTGAATAAATTATGAATGAATTCAGTTTTTGTAAAATATATTCTTGATTGTAATCTCTAAAATGTCCCTAGACACTTTTGATGTGTGTATTTAGTAATGTTTTTTGTTATGTACGTGTTGTGACTCGCACACTGTTACTAGGATCGAGGCGTACAAGCGCGACATTGACCGCATGCAGACCATGGAGGCCGACAAGCACTACCTTATCAAGCAGAAGGAGCAGCAAATTGAGACACAGAAACAGTTGTTGCTGAGCACGGTGTCACCTGAAAAGAGGAAGCTTTTAAATTTCTTCATTGAGGTCAGTGCTCTCTCTATTCTAGGCAGTTGTTGCAAGGGATGTTTTGATGCCAGTATGGGAGATAATCCAGTGGTCCTACCTTCATAGCGCTACTTCATGCGATGTACTTACATGTTTTGATCTCGTAGATGTCTATGATTCGGTTTTTTTTTTGAAAGCTGATTTGATCGAGCGTGTTTCTTAGCTGTGTTTGATCGATATCTGTTCACCCACTCAAAAGTTATGGGGGTTGAAAGTGGGGATGAAAAATTTCAATGATATGTCCAAGTGCGTTGTCAAATGAAAGAGCACTACGCGTATACTTAGAATCTGTTTATTAAATGAATATTGCATAATTTGTTCAAAAGTTATGAGGGTTGAAAGTGAAAGTCGACTTTATACAAATATGTACTCGTATGTTCAAGTTACTCCAGTATCAAATGAAAGGGCACGACATGAACATTTAAAATCGGGGGTTTTATTTTTAAACTTGCAATTTAATGTGGATAATGAATATTCTTATATCCCATAATTTTGAGACAGTTCTAACAAGCAAGTAGTGACCTCGTGCAGGATATTTTTAATAAACTCAATACTTTTCTAGGACATGCCAATACCGGAGCGCGACAGCAACTCTACGAGCGTAAGTACCTACATCATAATACACACATCAAAAGTCTCTAGGGATCAAGTACATTTTAGAAGATTGCAATGAAGAATATATTTTACAAAAACTGAATTCATTCATAATTTATTCAAAATGTGGTGATAAGTCTTTGATACATGCATGGGGAATTAGGTAGGTAGGAGACCAATCCAGAAGATTTAAATAAATTAGACTTTTTTAGAGTTAAAAATGTTCTTGATCCCTAGACACTTTTGATTTGTGTATTTCGTCGTGAGATATTACATCAGAGCTAGAAGTGCAAGCTTCAACTAGCAACGTAAGGTATGTTATGCGTGTGCCATGTTACAGAATTCGCCGAGCGTCCCGACGACGGTGGTGTTCCAACTGCTGAAGATGCTTCTGAACAACGCACCCAACCCCGAGACCTCCAACGTACGTGCTCTCAACTATAATCTCATTACACTAGTGATATATCACTGTTGGAAACCTTGTGGCCCAGAATATTGAATTCCTTGTTTTGTCGAGTTTTGTACAGTTGGATCTCAAAATATTTAATTGGCAGACATTTTCTAGCGACAGCGAGCTTTATGTTGTTTTTAATGTTATTACGGAGGTACGTACATTATTCGATTGTATCCACAATTCAGCTCAAAGTCGCACAGCGTGCTATGGAAAGGGCTATGCTTGGCGTTTCTCTGAAGGATCGAATCAGAAATGAAGTGAGCCGACAGAGAACCAAAGTCATCGACATAGCTCATCGTTTTAGCAAGCTGAAGTGGCAGTGGGCCGGCCATATTTGCCGTAGAACCGATAACCGTTGGGGAAAACGAGTTCTCGAGTGGAGACCGCGTCTCGGCAAATGGAGTGTAGGACGCCCTCACGCAAGGTGGACTGATGATCTACGCAAGATGGCTGGCAGAAGCTGGATGCGAGAAGCCGAAAACAGATCAGTGGTGTGAAATTGGAGAGGCCTATGTCCAGCAGTGGACAAATATGGGCTGATGATGATGATGATGATCCACAATTCTTGGATTGTTTTCAAAATTATGATTGCACAATTAATGGGTAATCTCCGAAGGACCGAAATGAAGTGCTCCGACTGAGAACCAGTCATCGACATCGTCGTCGGCTCGTCGTTTTAGCAAGCTGAAGTGGCAATGGGCCGGTCATATTAGCCGTAGAACCGATGACCGTTGGGGCAAACGAGTTCTCGAGTGGAGACCGCGTCTCGGTTAACGGAGTGTAGCATGCCCTCAGGCAAAGTGGACTGATTACAGAAAACAGATCACAGTGGCGTGCAATTTGAGAGGTCTATGTCCAGCAGTGGGCAAGTTTGGGCTGATGATGATGATGAATTAATTGTAATAAATTTTAATTGGGAAACCAAAGTTAGGAAAACTCACCACAGGAATTCAAGTTTATTGTCCGAAAGTGTTGAATACTTAGTAATAGAGGAAGGGGTATTTCTGTCGCAGAATCAACATCCGGCCGCGCCGAAACAGTCTACCTCGAGACACGACGGTGCCGACACAGCGCTCGCAACCACTTACCAACCACCACCTACCAACCAGCAGCCGTTTGTGCCGCGTGAGTACCTCCCATTGTCGTAAACATATTGTGTGTGAGTGTGAGTAACATTTCTGACTGGCCTGGCTAAACAACGGGCTGTTCACCTGTCAGGGATTTAACCGTTTGTTAAATTAGTATTAATTCAGATTTATGTTAAGTATACTTAGATGACGATTTGAAAAGACGCAAGTTTCTTCCCGGTGCTTCTGGCCAGTAAGAGAAATTAATTCGAACCCCTCCCACGTTGCGTTAAATACGGTTGATGAACCGTGGGCATTTACTTTAGCAAGTGCCTCTGCCTACCCCGCTTTGGGATTAAAAGGCGTGAAGTGTGATCTAAATGTTATCCTGGGGTTCTGTCAACACCATTCAAATAGTTTTGACGGTAGTTCTAGCTCTTAAGACATGGTGATGTTTCAGATCCTACAACAAGCCAACACTGTTCCGTGACGTACCAGCCCCATATGCCGGCGTACGCCGCTCAGCACAGTGACGTCACTCGAAGAGCGCACTACTACCATGCCGGCTACTCCACGGGAGCAAGTCCCTCGCCGCTCACCGGATACAACACCGCGTCTACTGGCAAGAGAAGCGCTGCGCCACAGTACCCCTCCTATTTCACGCCCTACTGACCAAACTGTACACGCGGTGGTCTTCAAGTCACTGGGGTGAATAGGTACCTAATGAACAAGTGTGCTCCATCGTAGACCACATCGCTCCTTAACATCAGTCAGGATGGTCGTCAAACGATTCTTCGAAGTGCCTTAACCGAATAAGGAATAACTCGAACGCGGAGTGACATTAGAGAAAAGATCTGTAAAAATCTAGTCTGTATTTTGTATAGTTCCTGAATATGTAAATAGTATTAGTATAATGTTATCATAATAATCATCATCATCATCATCATCATCATCATCATAATAATAATTGTACATAAATAAATAATGTTTGTATTTTTGCATATTATGTATGAATAAAAAATGTGATCTTTCTTTACATTGTGCTTGTATCGAGTTTTTTACAATAGGACAACCAGGAGAACGGCTAAACGTCATCCATACCGGTGGATTTACCATTTACGCGAACCAAACGGTTTGCGTCTACTTTCATAGTGCGAACCGCCAGGATGTGGAATGACTTGCCGGAGTCTGTGTTTCCTGCGCGGTACAGAATGAAGGTCTTCAAGTCACTGGGGTATAGGTACCTAATGAACAAGTGTGCTCTATCGTATAGCACATCTCTCCTTAACATCAGTCAGGAGGGTGGTCAAACGCCTGTTCATAGTGCCTTAACCGAATAAGGAATAACACGAACGCGGAGTGACATTAGATAAAAAAATCTGTAAAAATCTAGTCTGTATTTTGCCTAGTTCCTGAATATTATGTAAATAGTATTATAATGTTATCATAAGAATAGTTGTACATAAATAAAGTTCGTATTTTTGCATATTATGTATGAATTGTGATCTTTCTTTTCACGGCAAAAACGTCATCCATACCAGGTGGATTTACCATTTACGAGGTGGATTTACCATTTACCAAGTTGCTTCGTCGAAGCGCTCGAGGACTTTAAACAGGGTTTCAATAGTGTTATCTGTATTAACATTAGTGCGATTAACTTCAAATATCAACGAAGTGTCATCAGCGAACAATACTATGTCAGCATGCATCTCTACCATTGAAGGGAGATCGTTAATATATACCAATAATACACAATAAGCAAGGTGGACTGATGATATTCGCAGGATGACTGGCAGAAGCTGGATGCCAGAAGCCGAAAACAGATCATAGTGGCGTGCAATTGGCTTATGACCAGAGACAGATAGGCTAATGTCCAGAAAAAGGGACAAAAATGGGCTGATGTTGGTATTGATGAATATTATATATTACAGAATTTAACTCATTTATTATTCAGAAACACATTAAATATTCAAGAAACACATAAATATCAGAAACACATTAAATATTCAGTAAACACATTAAATATTCATGTAATAAACTCATTTAATATTCAGAACAACTGACGAGCCCAACGTCTCAACCGTGTGCGTTCCCCCAGCCAGATTTTGTCGAAAATCACATTTTTTTTAAGTAGATAATTAGAAGTCCAACTTCTTCAATTGTTGTGCTGATTTTTAAATTTGTTTTGCTTATGGTTTTTTTGTTATTTGACAAAAACAGATCTGGCTGGCGTAACGTTACCCCAGCCAGATGTTTTGTTAATTAAAGGGTTTATTGAAATAAACTTTAGGTACATAATTAGTATTCTGAACGAGGTAAATGTTGTCACAAAATTTGAATTTGTATCGTTTATGGTTTCGGAGATATTCAAAATCCTGCTGGGGTAACGTTTACGTGTTCGCTGTATCTCCGAAACGGCTAAGCGAATATGTAAAATTTTTTGTACACAGCTTCTATGAATTTGTTATAATTTGTTTGCCAATAAAGAAAAACAAAATAATGCACCGTTTAGAAGTATTTTAATTAAAAAAAAAAACTCAAAAATAGCTCCTAGCTCTACAAAAAAGAGCTCTAAAGCCTTATTTGAAACGTCATTTTGTAGCTTACAACTGCCTTCAAATGTTTGTAAATTTTCATGAGAATCCTGTAGGTATTTATTAAGTTACAACGATATTTAATTCAGTTCTCGTAACGATGCGCTCCGGAGATTTTAAGCCTCCGATTTACTGAGTTCCTTGCGGATTTAAAAGTTGAATAAGATATCATTAATTAGTATTTTAGTTCAATTTTCTACCTGTAAAATTTCAGCGTAATACGATTTGTAATTACTGAGATAATTAAAAGAAAGAGATTAGGTAGTGCATGATCATGGCAACCCGACCAAGTATAGATGGTTACGAAAAAGGGGCCGCGTAGTACTTTATGCCTACCTTTTAAAACGTATAGTATAATAACGCTACATGCTCAATACAGTCGCGTACAAAATTAAACTATTCAGCCTATAGCATAGTATATATCTTGAAATGAATTATATTATATATTTTTAATTTGTGTCTACTTATTTATGTTACCTACTTAAAATACTGTACCATTCATTAACTATCTTATTTAACCTGTTGTGACGTAAGCGCTAAACTTATATATTTATTAACAAAATAGTGAAATATTTAATTGGCACAAACCCGGTCCCGTTGCAGTTTTAAAATAATATAGATAGAGATAGAAGACTTTGTACTTAGCGCGCTGAGCCATTGAACATTTATTATGCTGCTATAAGAAAATTTTTTTTTTTTTTTTTATAATCACTATGAACAAGCGTTTGACCACCATCCTGCCTGATGTTGTCAGACTCCGAAGACATTGGGTGCTAATGGGCTGTGGCGTGCACTGGCTTTTACGACAAGGTAGGCCGTAATCCCCAAGGATTGACACCTATGTATAGGTAACTTGCCTTTACGAAATATAGGCACATATCTACTCACCCACAAAACACAGGACCTTCGTCAGCCTATGTCGTGAGTACAACAAAATAAGGATCTAGCAATAACTCTATTATTAGGTCGGATAACCAAAATATTAAGATAGGCAGTAGGTATATTTTTGCCTATATTTATATAACTAAATTAAAGTGTTTAGGTACTTCGCATTTTTCTTTGTAAGTTTATAAGACATGATTTGTAAATAAAAATACTCAAATTAAGATGATATTGTTTTCGTTTTACACTTCTGTAGGTAACTGTACTTTACGTTTAAAACTATCCTATTAATTTCAAAAGTTAGTATAAAGTACTACGTGGCCGCTTTTTCGTAACCATCTATACTTGGTCGGGTTGCCATGATCATGCACTGCCTAATGTCTTTCTTTTAATTATCTCGGTAATTACAAATCGTATTACGCTGAAATTTTACAGGTAGAAAATTGAACTAAAATACTAATTAATGATATCTTATTCAACTTTTTAATCCACAAGGAACTCAGTAAATCGGAGGCTTAAAATCTCCGGAGCGCATCGTTACGAGAACTGAATTAAATATCGTTGTAACTTAATAAATACCTACAGGATTCTAAGGAAAATTTACAAACATTTGAAGGCAGTTGTAAGCTACAAAATGACGTTTCAAATAAGGCTTTAGAGCTCTATTTTGAAGAGCTAGGAGCTATTTTTGAGTTTTTTTTTTTAATTAAAATACTTCTAAACGGTGCATTATTTTGTTTTTCTTTTTTGGCATTGGCAAACAAATTATAACAAATTCATAGAAGCTGTGTACAAAAAATTATACATATTCGCTTAGCCGTTTCGGAGATACAGCGAACACGTAAAAGTTACCCCAGCAGGATTTTGAATATCTCCGAAACCATAAACGATACAAATTCAAATTTTGTGGCAACATTTACCTCGTTCAGAATACTAATTATGTACCTAAAGTTTATTTCAATAAACCCTTTAATTAACAAAACATCTGGCTGGGGTAACGTTACGCCAGCCAGATCTGTTTTTGTCAAATAACTAAAAAACCATAAGCAAAACAAATTTAAAAATCAGCACAACAATTGAAGAAGTTGGACTTCTAATTATCTACTTAAAAAAAAATGTGATTTTCGACAAAATCTGGCGGGGGTAACGCACACGTTTTATAGATCCATTGAGATTGTTGACGTATAAAATCTGAAACTGCAATGCTCAAATCAAATTTTTGCCCAAATTGGGCGTGTGCAACGGCAGGCTATCACCATCAGATTCCTTACGAAAGTTAGGATTAGTTATAGCAAGTTTCCTTTGTAATAAGTTTATGGATGGATGGTTTCATCCATCCACCACTAAGTTGACAACTTACAATATTTTCGCATACTAAACCAATATTTCAATAATGAGGACTTGAGTTATGCAGGGTAAGTCTCAAGGTATGTTGTCCATTGTTTGCCAAATACGACTTCGCCAGGCATAATAGACTTAACAGTGGCATCATTCTAGTGTCAAGTGGAAGGAACGAAACTTTAGTCAGGTAAGTAAATAAAAAACAGATCATGATCGATTGAAACATTTATTTTCTTTTTACATACGTAAGTCCATTGAAATAGTTCTATGTTTACATAATATACAGTAATTGATTAAGAAAACAGCTCAGCCTTGATTTAATTAGTAACTTGATAAATTCAGTACGAGTGAGTTCGTATGCGTTCCACTAAACAGTTGTAGTAACAGCGTTACGCTACAAATGTACGTCGGTATTATGTTACAGAGATGCGGGTTAACAAGGTGAAATACTCTTTATATCACATCGGTAGTTAATGCAGAATATGGTCCGATCGGGGCTTCTAACACGCCTACAACTTTCGCAGTATTAACCGTAATAATGCAATAAGAATGTTACGAAGTAAACGAAAAAACCAGCCCATATTACTTTAGCTAAGCTTATCATCAGTCAAAGGGGCCGTGAACGGGACATGAATTATTTCCTAACTACAAGCACATTTAAATGTATTTCATACATTACAATATCGTCCTATCAACCTTTTTACGCTACACTATAATTATCTTAAATACACCTTAACAGTACATAAAACTTTATTCTGTTGTTCGAATTCATCAGTTGTTAACATTAATAAATAATGTAAAGAAATGCACACCTTAATTTAAAATTTCACTAAGCTTTCGTACCTACATCACAAAATTGAAACTGCATAGTATAAATTATACACCAGCGGTGAACAATTCGTAACATTCAAGTTCCATGACTACCCAGCCTTTGGGTAACCAATCCTCTCGCGGAGAGTGCAACAAGGATCTCTTCGCTGAGTGCTGAATATTTAATGTAATTTCTAACCATACCTGCATTTCTCCCTTTTATTAATGCGTAATACTTACTTTCTTTATTGTAACATCTGGTTGACTCCTAAATTGGGTGCAACAAATAATTTAATACACACGCGAAAAGATCCATATCACACTGTACATATGTTTTGCATTTGTACCGTGAGTCAAATTGATTACTTCAAGAAACCAGTTGGGCATGTGACTAAAGTCGTCACATACAACTGCCGGCTTCCGTGTTAACGGCTGGATGTAGCCTAAGAAAATTCACGTACACAATGGCTGGTCGTCCGCAGTCAGTATTTTACTAGGCATACTAAATATATTAGTCAGTGACTGCAGAAGAGCAGCCATAGAAGGGTTAATTTATTCCTATGTTTTTGCAATTAGAGTTATTTGAGTTTATGGTGGGACATTCAGAAATACACAATATGAGAAGGGTGCAGACCTACTGCACGGTGCAGCTGAGCTGACTACATGTACAAGTTACATTTTATAATTTATTATAGTGGTTAATTTATTTATTACGTTGCAAGTACAATCCCGAAAATATAAAAGTGAATTCTTAGGGGACTGTCAAAGAAAAAAATGTGTCTATAAAAACGTTATTTATTTAAGCATTCTACTTCTAACCTCTAATGACGGACACTGAGAAGTATCTCATTGAAACAATACTTAGTCGCGGTTCCGGCTTTTATTTACTAATCGTATCTTTTTGTTGAAAAGCCGCCATGCGGGCGAATTAACCCTTAACTGCATGTTTTTTTTTTTGTCTGAATAAAAACCTATCCTTCATAAATTATGTGGCCTGCCTCGTGGGAAAAAAAAATTAACAGTGGTCCAAAGTCAAAACTGCGTTCATACGTATTAGTTGTACCTTTGACATTAATTTAGAATGAAAAATCTGTAGATGGGACGGCTAGAAAAAAAAATCGAGGAAAATATACTGATGTAGTATTACATCACTATGCAGCTAAGGGTTAAACTCTTTCATAACATTCAAATCACAACCCGTCTACAGTAAATAAATATGAATAGAAAAATGTAAACACATTGTTAGAAACTAAATTACCACGATTAATTTGTTTTATGTTACCTACATTAGGTTATTTATTGTACAAAACATGGAAGTTTTTAGTAAAATTATTTACAAAAGGGAGCCATTATTACATCTAGTTATATTTTAGAATGCCAAAAATAATAAGTGTCTAATTTAAACGAGCATATTTGTTAAGGCACTATTCAGAAGCGAGCTATCGCCAGCGCGGTAATCGGAACACATTTCTAAGAAAACAACGGAACCGCGTGATGCCTGCCAGTCAGCAGCTCGATTCAGAATAATGCCTTGTGAAATTCGATCATACATAATGTACAGTAAAGCAACAGCTTAATCTTACTCAGCAGCTGTCTGCGTAACGACGTAAACTGTTTAGAGAGTGATAGTGGGATAGTATGTGATCCAGTTTTTCACATCCTTTGTTAAAACACTGTTTTTACACGATCTAGGCCGTACGTATACGTATTCGTTATATAAAACATGACGTCATTGAACAATCGTGTGGTCGTCCTATTCTTTCTCTAGAAAAAAAATGGGAAAAGGGAAAATTATGCTATACAACAAATGGGACAGACCCGACCAGAGAATTGGAATCAAGTTACCACCTTCTACCAGTCATACACTGATTCCAAATTATTGCTCATATACAAGGTTATTTTGCCGCGAGAATGCTGAATATTTTGTATGATTTCCTGCTATCTTATATTTCTGTGTCTTTCTTGACTTGTGTTAGGGGATTTGTTTATGCCTGTGTTGCATTATTCATGACAACACGTGTGAGCCAAGTCTGCTACACCATGGTATTTCCGTCGCTCTAGGATCGTAGCGTCAAGCGATGCACATCGCTGTTTTACTAAGGACGACACTGAAATGACAGAAATGAAATCAAACATGCACATTGTTTGAGGCTGCAATGTCAGGGCGAAGCAACTTTGGGAGAATAGCAGACTTGGCCAGTCGGCATCTTTTTAGCCAAGCACCTTGTAGCATTGCATACAGGGAATCATTTGCATTGTTCTCAATTTTCTTAACAGTGTAGAGATATGTCAAACTGGCAACACGGCTAGTTAGCCCACCGCCGTTATAGGATAATACTAATCATACTTGTAATATTGAGAAGTGCAGTACATTTTAACCTTAACCGTTTGAACAGAGTATATTATTACACGTACATAGTGCACAATTGCGTACAGTTGAATATTCAGTCCTGGGTCACATTCAATTAAACTATAAATTTAAAAAAAAACTTGGTTGATCATCAACCGAACAGATTGTGTTAAACCAGCGAGGTTGTACACCCGATACAGCCACACACTTGTCATCAGGAAATTGTACTACTATATTTTGTACAATTTCAATCATTTTGAAAATAAAAATATTGCTTAATCGCAAATTAAATTGTCATGTGTGACTAACTGGCCCATCATCTTTAACATTTGAAAGCGCTAATTGAAATCAATTAAAATATCATCATAGTCTTGTAGAAGTAGTACGACACATTTTCCACAACAACAAAAAAATGTGTCAATTAATATTGACGTTTAGATTGATTGTCATTATTTTTGAATGAACCAGAATTGCCAGATTGAAAAAAAATGCCATTCCACTATACAAGAAAATGGTCTCTATTTAAACGCTCCTTAACCTTTTCACCGCTAATGTCTTATAAATCAGACACATTAGACAAGTGATTTTGAAGTTTCTGATTAGCAGAGCAGAGTTCAAAATCGTGAAAACAAAATTATCTTCCGGCGGTCAAAAGGTTAAGATATTTATCTAGGGGAGCGCTAATCAACAATTTCACATGTATCTGTCAGCACATAGACCGGTGGTAAGACACGGAGCTAGTCCGCCGCGGGTCCGCCGGCCACTACTAGGTGGAGAGGTAGAGGCGGTGGTAGTCGTTGGCCCCGAAGGCCGCGTTGCACTTGGGGCACTTGCGCTGGCGGGTCTCGTAGCGCGTGCGCAGACAGTCCCAGCAGAACACGTGGAAACACTTCGTCAGTACCGCGTCCTTGCGCTTCACCTGTGTCACAAAGGTGGGCCGTGAGTTAGCAATAAACATCTTGTTTTATTTTGTTGCGATAAAAAGTTTCTTGAGATGTAATTTTTTTTTTGTTCTCTTGTAGGAATGAACACTGGCAGTAAACGAATAAACGACACTTTC